>JASTVB010000068.1:0-60175 GCA_031125705.1 Saccharomycopsis babjevae | reverse complement strand
AATAATAATAATAATAATAATAATAATAATAATAATAATAATAATAATAATAATAATAATAATAATAATAATAATAAGCATAATACTTAAAGAACATTACTAGTACTATTAAAGAAACCAATCAAAGTGTTTTTCAGCTAATTCAAAGAGCTTAGTTTTTTCAAATTTTTCTTCTTCAACAAGCTAACATCATCAGCCATAGTGACAATTGCATTTCTATCAGATGCAAATGAAAAATTATCAGCAATAACATTGCTTGAATACATTTTAATCATATAAGGTTCAGGATCATTGTTAATCACCTTTTTCAACGACCATGTAATGACAAATGGACCACCGCTAGAAATAATTGTTGTTTCCTTATTTTCTTTATCTGTGTTAAAATGAGCCACTGTAAAGGAAACTGGCTTCTTAGTTTTTCTTCTAATGATTGCATAATGTTGCGGCAAAATGTGTAAAAACTTTGGAATAGGTTTTGAATCTTTAGCAAATGATTTAGTAAAACCTGTAACTCTGGCATCACTTTCATTTTTATGCTTCACAGCACCGTTGTTCTCGACATCTATTAAAAGTAAGTAAGTGTCGCATGTTGCAAGAACATACTTACCATCCGCGGAAACATCCAACCCTTTTATTGTGTCACCAAGACCAGGTAAGCTTGTCTTCGCATTGATACCAAGACGATCAAATAATTTAATTTCACCATTATTTCCAGCAACAGCAATATTTCCTTTACTGTTAGTTGCAAGACAAGAGAAATTGGTTTTACTAAGATATTTTCTAACCTCATTTTCTACAATGCAGTTCGTGGAAGCTAAACGTGGATCGATTCTAAATAACGCGTTACTGTCGATTCCAACAAGCGTCTTTTCCGGTGTCGTTTGTGCAAACTTCGAATTTGGGGCAAAATTGACTAAATTCACATTATTCTTTTCAAAATTATATTCTTCAACTATTTTGCCTTTAGTAAGATCTAGTTTATAAAGATTGTTATCGTTTGGTGCGTCTTTCATTAATAACATAGCAGAATCCTGCTCATGAAGCATGCTCTTTTCTGGCTTGAAAGCTTTGCCATTCAAGTCTTTTAGATTCTCGATAGCTGTATAAAATTGAATACCATCATTTCCATCATCAAACTCTTCATCGGTATCTAAATCATCAATACATGTCTTGAAAACACCAATTTTATCACCACGAACAACATAAGAACGATCTGAATTGAATGAAATATTTAGTAACTTATTTTTGTTTTTACTACTCTTCTTGTTGAATGTATCTGTAGTTGGTTTGTAAGTGTCACGTATAATAGTCTTTCCTCTTCGTCTAATTGCATCATAATCAATATCATCCTTTTCATCTTCACTACTCTCAGCTTTATCTGTTTCTTCATCCTCAATTTTTAAATCTTTAAATGCGTCTAGTACATAATCTTGATCTTTTGGATTAACTTTATTCCACTTTGTCTGGTTGCTGAATTCATACAAGCATTGTGTGAATCTTATTTGAAATGTACTCATTGTACTAAAGTCAGCAAACTTCAAAAGCCAGGAAGTAGTATCCTCATCATTGTCTGCATCTATAGTGACATAATTGAATATGAAACTTAGTTTATCATAATTAAAAGTGGAATTCATCTCTTTAGTTATTTTCGGCGACATGTTATTTTTACCATCACTCAGTATAATAGTCAAAAAAAAATCAAAATCAGAAGCATCTGTTAATGTTGATTTCAAAATTCTCACTTCCGAACTTTTACATTTACTAACAAATTTAGATATTTCATAATCATAAAAATACAATTCAGCAGTGATTGATAAAAGTGTGTCACCTCTAACATCTTTTCTTGAGTTAATATTTGTATCTACCTTATTGATTTTTTCATCCGCATCAACAAACTCTTCTTCATCATCGTCGTCATCATCGTCGTCATTATTAGCTTCTGATTCATTCTTGGGCGAGGATAAAATTTTATTACTTCTTGTTTTAGCTGCCTTGTAGTCATCATCATCTTCTGCATATTCCTCCCGATTATTGTTATTAGTATCATTATCACCAATGGATTGTAAATCTTTGCTGATTGAATTGATTTGTCGCTGAAAATCAGATGATGGCGAGGGCGAAACATTTTTATTTTGCTTGAGAAGTTCCAAATCCGCATCAGTCGCGTATGCACAACTTTTTTTGAACTTAGCTTCATAAATACATTTGTAAAGACAAGTCAAAAACTGGTCAATCATGGTAGTAAAATGATTCTCATCATCCACGCTACTCAGAAAGTCACAAACAAAACAATATTTGTCGCCAATATCACCTTCTTGGTCAATCCAAGAAATTGTGGTGTTTCCTTTTTCGTTTATTGAGCTTTCAAAATTCAAAGATTCATCAATTAAAAAAATCCTTTCATCATTTCCTGGTTTCCCACTATTCTTGCCATTCGAAGCACTTACAACAGGTCTGTTTTCTGTACTTTTATCAACATAATCATAGTCATCATCAAACTCTGCATCATAATCGTCATCATTCGCGTCGTCAATTATATTAGAAGAAGAAGCGTTTGCTATACCAGGTCTACTAGACTTTCTAATGACAAGATGATAAGTATAAGGCATGCTAGGAACATTGCGAATAATCGCAGTTGAATAATAATAAAGACATTCCGATTCTGACTTTGGTGAAGATGAATTTCTCGCGATCAAAAATTCTCCAAAAGGTAATACTACTAGGTCTTCGCCTTTATTAGCCCCCAAGAATCTTTTAAGGACATTCATATTGGATTGTAAATTTCTTATCTTCAACTTTCTATTCCTATGTAAAGATTAGTTTTTCTAATTCTAAAATTATAATTTCCAAAATTAGTTATTCTTTACACCTGTTAATTACTCAAATACTATACGGATCAAATAACCAATTTGTAATATAAAGAATAGCAATCCTAGATTAATAAAATATAATTGCTTTATAACTATCATTTATGAAGTCTAATCCTTTTATTTTGAAAGTCATTCATTTTGAGTATGCTTTAATTTGCCGTCTGAATTAGAGCGAGATCCAGGGCACATAATTTAACCGTAACTTGTCTCGACATAGCAGTAGTACAACATGAACCACTGAATTGGTAACTTTGATATGAAATTGATTTGCTTTTTTAACTATTAATATATTTTGTATTAAATAATGATAATAATATAGTACAAATGAAATGTCTTAACAACTCGTTTAAAACGTCAAGAAAGATTTAGTCAGAAGTGAAAGGAAACAAAAAATTAAACGGAAAAAAGAATATAACTATACTATAAAATTAAATAGGAACGAAAACAAGTCTTTTAATATTAGAAGGGTGTAAAACAGGAATGAAGCACTAAACAAAGAAAACAAAAACAAAAAAACAAAAAACTAGCTGGCGGATGAAAATATGCTGGAGTCGTCTGTGGTATCCAACATGAACTGATCGAAATTTTGTTTGATCTTTGTTGCTGCAACTTCATTGATAATATCAAAAAATTTATCAAGCACTTCTCGATTCAACTTTGTTAATAACTTTTGCAAAGTCTTTCGAAGGTCTTTTGCAGTTTGATCTTTGTTATCAAACTTAAAGTTGGCGAATAAAAAGTTTAAAGATTTCAAGATCTTATAATATGCTTTCAAAAATACAAGAAAAGCATCAATGGCATATTTGAACTCTCTGGAGCTAGCATAACTGCAATTTTTCAACTGTGTTGAGGCAATAATCGAGTTACTAAACAATGACTGGGAAGTAATTAAGGAATTACTAGACCCACTTGAGTCGTTACTATGCAATGTCAGCAACTCCTTCATTTCCATGCCATTACTGCTGAAAATGCTGGAATCATCAAACCTGCTTCGAACACTCTCAGAATTATCGGTATTGGCAACTGCTGTCGACAGCAGGACAGCAGAAATAGGCTTTTTTTCATCAAGTTTGTTAGATTCGTCTACTAAATCCAAGATCGCCATTCTTTTATGGACAGCGCTGGTACTAAACTTAAGCAAAGAAGTCTTTGCAATAGAACTTGGTTTGCTGGATGTTGGGCTGTTTGATGTGTAAGTGCTGCCGCTGCTGCTACTATTTGTGAAATTGAATTTGGAGGAGAAACGCTTCTTGGTGCTATTTTTTTTGGTTTCTTTGGAAGAATTATGGCTGGAGGATGAAAATAGTAATGATTTATGACTGGAAAAATCAGAAGAGGTATTTATCAATGAAGAACGTTTGGGCTTATGAGCCGATCCTGACAAAGGCTTGAAAGGCTCCAAAAAGTTGAATAGGGAGTCGTTTGGGCTTTCGGGACTAAAATCATCTGACAAGGTAGCCGATAACTTCAAATCGGTCAATAATCCTAACAATAAACGGAGGTACGTATGAATGTGGGAAAGGTTGCTGGTTTCAATATGCTTTGTCTGAATTGGAATGGGAGCTGAGGGAAACGAGTAATTCAAGTTGGAAAAAAGTTGTGAGTTTAAAACAGGGTATATTTCTTCTGAAGTATGCAACATGACAGAATTGTGATAGAAAAACGAATCCTCGTTCGCGGTGAAAAACGTTATGATTCGCACAATCTTCTGGCTTGCCTCATTTAAACTCTGAAGAACCGCAGAGCTCTCAGCGGAGCTCTTAGAAGAGTTCATGGTTGAAGACAATGCCATAGTCTAAAGTGCAGAAACAAGAATGACGTGGATAGAGAGGTGTTAGAAATGGACAACTAAATGAGAACTATCAACGAAAAGAAAAAAGCTGAAGTAACTGATGAATATCCGAATATCTTTGGACAAAAAAGTACTCAAAAGATCACTGTGTGGTTTTCTTTTTGATAATACACTAGGTATTTGGTACTCAGTATTTGGTATTCAGCACTTGGTACCCAGTATATGGTATCCAGTATATGGTAGCCGGTAGTAGATCTTCAGTATTCAATCTTCAGTATCTAGTATTGGTTCTTTATGTTCGGAAGTATTTGGCTGCGTAGTCTCTCAAAAAACGAAAACAAATACAACTGTTTTGTTGGGTCTTCGGATTCTTGGTTATTATTAATAGTACATTGATGCAGCCATGCTACTTTTCTTAGGCTGGTTCTTTTCAAAACTTTTCGGTTCAGTGTATTCGAATATTTTGTACCTCTAGACTGTTTATAATGTATATATATAAATACAGTTATACACATGTATATATAAATATATGCTTTCAATTTTGCAAAACCTTGGTTAATCTTTTTTTTTTTTTGCACAACAATTATTCACAAACTTGTTTGCTAAACTCGAGAAATAACTCTCGTTCTCTCCGAATATAGTCAGTATTTCGATTACAGCAGCGTGTATGTTGACAATAGCTGTTATTTTATCATTTTATACTCTGATGTTTTGCATATAATCACTTCTGTTGATGTTTCATAATTTCATCTATCTGTAAGGTTCGGTACCTGATAAGGTTATTCAAGAGATCTTACCTATTTTTTTCACAAATTTCTTCTAGTTGTGCAGATCAAACAAAATTGCTTTTTCTATTGTAGCTACATTCTCTTAAATTGTTTTCCTTTTAACTGAAAATGTCGTCAAAAAAAATAGGCCAGATCCGTTTCACTTGATAGGTGCAGATAGGTGCATGTTGGAATGCAAAATGATGTAAAATGACGTTGAGCGTGATGCACGCATGTAAGCACATAGTACCACATATTTGTGCATTTTTTAATTTTTTTTCTTTTTTTTTCACTTCATCTATCATGTATGAAAACTTGATGGATATATCTCAATGAATTATTGATGAGATTGATGAATGGATGACACAAACGAGAAAAACACGTTTGTGATATTCAGTAGGATACTCTCTTTTGCAAGAAAACAAGCAGAGGCAGGCTGTCCACGATGAAAGTTTCAATGCGAGTTTTACAGGAAGTTAAACTAAAATATAAACCAGTAGCCAATGTTTTGAGAGAGAATCGGTTGACGAAAGGTCAGACAAATTCAGGGAAAACCGCCGGCGGTTTGCCATCGTTGAGTTTCAAAGACATGAAGTTTGCTAGACAGATATACGAAAATTTGCAGAATGTAAACATTAACTGGAAATATCCTACAAAGAGCCAGTCCAAGGTGCTCAACGTCTTGAAATCAAATTATAGTGTGAGCTGCAATCTAGACTCAGGATCCGGGAAAACCACGGCTCTACTTCTATATTGCTTGGATTTGAAGTTCAAAAGAGTCAGAAACAGTAGAAACACTAAGGCGGTTTCAGAAAATGATGCATACTCGGGCGTGATCAGCCCCAGAAGTCTACTTCTTGTGAACAATTCCAACAGCGTAATTTCCCTCAGGAAAAAGATTCAGTCAATGTTTGGCGAAGCTAACAGCGGGTTTGGAAGCGAATATCTTTCAACGATAAAGTATTTGTATCGAAGTACTCCAGAAGAAGAAATGAAACAAGTTGAATCTTTGATCGACGAAAACCAGGATATTGAAAATATTGACAGAAACCTCGACAGCGAAGAATCGCCAGTGAGATACAATCACCAACCGTGTCATATGATCATAGCTACTCCGCAGAGGTTAAATGATATTTTAAATTATGATATGTCCATATTACCTAGTTTCAAATATTTGAAATTTATTGCGGTTGACGATATTGAGTTACAAGTAAATAATTCTGTTGAATCCAAAAAAAGATTAAGAAAATACAAAAAATCAGGGGATTCTCAAAATTCAGACCGTAATGGCTCATCATTAGTAAAATTAAGCTCTTGTGAATTGTTTTTTGATAAATTAATTTTGCCAAAACTCAAAAATGATAAAAATGTTTTTTTTTACAAATACGACAAAAACGGATATCTTCAAAAACCAAGTAACTTTAATATAAATAGAAACAGCAATGCATTTAAACTGGATATAGATGAAGTAAATTCAGATGGGATACAGACCGCTTTTGTCAATTCTTTTGACAACAGTGAGTCTTTGCAGAAAATAATCCAGAATTTAAATAAAGAAGTCAGCAAATCCAGAAAGTTGTTGCGCATTGGAAATATTAAACAGGGTGTGTCAGGTGAAGTACAAGTTACTAGTAGGGCTCCTATTGATAATACTAAACCATTAAATCTTCCCTTCGACATCCCTCATTTAAACTTCAAAACATATGTTTTAACAACACAATATGACCAGTTAAAGAAATCAGTTAAACTAGAGGATGTGGATTTACCTGATTTCCCCAAATCTGAGGGTGACGTAATTATTGAATTGAATAATTATCAGGACTTTGAAGCAACTTACAGAAAGAATTTGAAAAAAATGGGAGTTCAACAGCAATCAAAGCATAATCAGAAGAAAGATAAATCAACAAAAAATTCAGTTGAGCAAAAGGTTTCCAAATTAATGGATTTAAGTCAATCGCCATGTTTTGATAAAGACAATATATTGTTTGTGTTTCCTGATAGTTACTCAATTGTGAATCTTTTTGAAAAGTTTTCTGATAAAGTGAATGATAAAATGGAGCAGAATTCTATTAGAGCTATTAATCTCAACTCATTAAACAAGATTCCAGAAATATCTAACTTGAAAAGAAACTTAGCATTTATTAATTTGCATAATTTGAAGGGACTAAATTTTCCATATCAGGGACTAAATTTTCAAACCATCGTGATCGTTAAGCCTATTGATATACTTTCGCAAAATTTTAAATTTAACTTGCCTTTGATTTTAACACGATGTATGAGAGATGAAAGCTTACCAAATATTGGTATTTTGAATGCTAAGGAGCAATTTGATTATTTGTTGACAAATGATACAGTAGTGGAGCAGAACGAGGGTTCAAAGGATACAATTTGTAATGGCAAAGTTGTGATACTAAATGATTTAGACGAGAAACAATTTGAACTAGAAGATTCCATGTATATTTACCGAAAATTGTTGCATAGCGGTGTAAGACACTGCGATAAATTGTTTGGAAATGAAAACTGAATATTTTCATAAAATTTATCAAATAGGATAGTATTTCTGCATACACCACCTTTATACAATCCGTTATTGTGACTTTATTTTTATGTATATTAGTTTGAACATGTATATAAGTAAAATATATTACAGATGAGTAATATATGTATTCAAAAAAACAAACTTGCCTAAATTAAAAAGGACATTATGAAATTTTTTTTCCAAACTTCAAGTAACTACTTATTCAACTCTGTTTTCAAAAGCAAAGCCCTTCTTTTTGAAATCCCAAGAATCGTCACTGATTCTACCTCTTAAAATTGGGACTTCACTACCTGGAACATAGACATCTTCGAATAAGATATCCATTTTGGCTTCTGGTTCTGGGGAAGCTTCAGCTTCTTTAGATTGTTCTTCGACATATGCTCTGGCTGACTTATCCCAAGCCTTGATTTCATCTTCAGAAGCAATGTTCAATTCCAATAAATGTTGTTTCAAACCTGAGATAGGATCGTTTCTAGATCTCATATGTTGGATTTCTTCTCTGGTTCTGTAAGTGGTACCTGGATCAGACATAGAGTGACCACCATATCTGTAAGTTTCATACTCCAATACCAATGGGCCATTACCGGATAAGATCCAGTCCTTAGCAAACTTACTGGCTTGGTAAACAGCTAAGACATCCATACCATTGACCTTCAAACCTGGAATATATTGACCTCTCTTGTAGTAGTCTGTCAAAGCAGAGGATCTAGCGGCAGCTGTACCCATACCGTACTTGTTGTTTTCACAAGAAAAGACACAAGGCAAGTTCCACAACTTTGCCATGTTGAAGGCTTCGAAAACTTGACCTTGATTGGCGGCACCATCACCATAAAGAGTGAAAGTGACATTAGGCTCGTTTTTGTATTTGTGAGCAAAGGCAAGACCAGCACCCAATGGAATTTGGGCACCAACGATACCGTTACCACCGTAGAAACCCTTGGTGAACATGTGCATGGAACCACCCTTACCATATGAAACACCGCATCTTCTACCCATAAGTTCTCCAAGAACACCCTTGACTGGAGAGCCACGCATGTAAGTGAAACCGTGGCATCTGTAAGAGGTGATGACAGAGTCTTGTTTGTTGATAGCGTTTTCGATACCGACAGCAATGGCTTCCTGACCAACGGACAAGTGACAGAAACCTCTGATTTTTTTGGCCTTATACAAACGGTCAGATTCCATTTCCATTCTTCTGATAATAATCATGTCCTTGTACATTTGCAAAAGGGTTGTCTTGTTGGTTTCAAAGGAAAGTTCTGGGATGTCCAACATGTAGGCTTCGAAGGAGGATGCAGGCAAGTCGATTTTGACCAAATCGTCTTTTTCAACTGCTGGAGACTCGGCAGCTGCTGTGGCCAAGGATCTTCTTGCCATAGAGGAGGCAGCAAGTCTAGCAGAGGAGGAGGCAGTGGCTCTGGCCAAAGATGAAGTAACCACGGATCTGTACATCATTGTGTATGCGATAGTGTTTCTTTCTGTATTCTGTTGTTAGCAATCGTTGGGCTATCAGATAACACGATTATGCAATACTAAATAAAGAATTGGTGATTCAGTACAGAGAAAAGAATTCAAGTGAGAAATGTGAAAAAGAATAAAAGAAGAAAAAAATACAAAAGGAAAAATACAAAAAATGTGCAAAAGAACAGGAAAGTAATTTACTATATTCGAATATCCTCAGCATAAATTCAAATATTATGGTTTTGCTGATATTGGCTTAAATTATACCCGCATTGTGTGTACGCTATACTGAAAACAACGAGTTTTTCCATGGCATGATTCGTTTCTCATGCGTACTTTTCCAGTTTTCAGTGTGCTGTCGGCAAAGCAATGAGCTGAGCTTAGCTGAGCTGGCAGATTTTCCGCACCCAGCATGGCCTGGTGGGCAGATGAACTGATGAGCAGGTGGGCTGACAGATAAAAGCCAGCGGCCTACGACATTTTTTAGCACACCGGGGGCAGCGCAGAAATAGGCAAAATCAAACACAGGAGAACAGGCCGCCAAGGTAAGTCATTGTGCGCCCAGGGCAGCCCAGGTGCTGCAATGCTGCCCATGAATGCTAGGCAGACCTTGCTCTTCCAAGCCTGGTCTGGTCAAACCCGCCCAAAAAAGTTTCCATAAAATCGCGTGTGGTGTGGTGGGATGCTTGGTTTTTTTTTTTTGCAGGCATACATAGGCTTTAAGAACATATGTGTGGGCATTCTGCGGCGACAAGTCACTATTTGGAGGGAGATACCCACGGACATAGTTCAAATTTAAGGAGGGTAGCGTGCGTTGCTCACTACGGAATACCAGCCAATAGACAGCCCGCAACCCAGGTCCCCGCCAGAAAGTAAGCTATGCGAGGTGCTGGTTGTTCACCAGCCTGCTCCTGGTTCAGTAGTCTAGCAGACTGCCTGTAGCCCCCACGGACGGGGTTTATCAAGCCTGTTAGCCCACATGATTTGATTCTGTCTGAAGACACCTGCATCAGTGAGGGGAGTTGCTCAGCTTGCGGAGGGTGGGGGACCCAATTGTTTAACTACCGGAGTTTACGAAATTTCCGGTCTACGCATTTTTTTAAATGCACCGCTACCCCCACCGAATGAAGTGCTTAAGACGGACGTAGTTTGTAATATATATAGAAAAAGAAAAACGATTGCGTGCCCCCACAATGCAACACTAATTAACCGCATTGCCGTGTCGGAGAATCATAGCTTTTTTCTTTTTCATTCGCTTTTTATTTTCTTTTCGTTTTTTTTATACAGAACGCTTAATGTAAAAAATTATTGGTTATAAAGATGTTCGGAGGGAAACGGGAAAAAAAATATCTCTGGTGGGGGAAAAAACACCTGACTAGTTTGAACTTTGCAATGAATCTGTCCGGTATTTTGTATGGTTGTTAGCATGCAATAATTTATGTATGTTCGTAAATTTATATGCAATAATTTATGTATGCAATAGTTTATGTATTCAATAATTTATATATGTAACAATGCAAACATGATTGTTTCTCTTTTTTACATATTAACTTCACCTGGACACCACCTGGACACCATGGCATCCACACAACGCAACAAGTCCTTATCTCTACGTGACTCACATAACATGAGAGAACGAGTTTTAAAAGAAACACACCAACTTGTTCAGCCTAGCTTATCTTGCTTTGCTTGAGATGATTTGGTTGTTCACGACAACACGTATCCGTAAGCTGCCAAGCTTGTAAAGTAAAACACTGTCTCTTGATTTTCTCAAAAGGGAAGATCACACTGATGAATACCATTGGGAATAACAAAATAAATTCAAATAAAATTAGTCATTTAACGAGATGAATTCCGTCACTGGTATATAAAGCCCCATAATTTTCTCTTTTCAAGCTAAAAATTCAACCATTTCTGATATCAAGGGAAATTGAAACAGGGATTTTTGCTCTGGAAAAACCGTAGTTATAGTGCGGAAAAGAATCAATCTACGTTCAATAAAGAACATTTGCCCTGTTACTAAGCTACACAACATGAGCTTTCCAGCTAAGTTGCAAAAACCACAATTTGCATCTATTCATGTACAACCATACAACTAAGCAATTTTGGACATCGTTTTAGACATCGTTTGGACATCGTTTTAGACATCGTTTCAGACATCGTTTTAGACATCGTTTTTAGGACTGTAGAATGCTTTTATTTTGCCAATCCCAACTCTCTTACATCATCAATGCCAAGTTTTCATATATTGTTTGATTTAAAGAAAAAAAAAATAAGAAAAACAAAACCACCCAGAAATTTCAAACACCCAATCAATCTCAACTAGCTTTCATACTGTATCTGCATTAGGGTCTCGTTGGCTTTCTTTTTCTACTACTATATCTTTACTTAATAATATTCTCAAGTTATCTGTGATTTCATATTTGGCAGGCAACCCGGTTTTGTCATCAGTTCCCGCTTTTTTTCTCGAATTGAAAGGATTTTGCATTTGATTCTTGCTCTGCTTGATTAAATCTATTCTCAAATTATTCAACTTTTCGTTCAATGTACCACGATCCACAATCTCAACCAACTTTCTAAATCTTAAAAACAACAACTCTGCGCGAATTAGCAAATCATTCTTATCCATGGTTAAACTCAAATCGTTCATGTATTTCAAAATATCCTCCATGGTTTTCAAATGTTCTAAAATGATGTACTCATGTTTGGATAAAATCGCCAAAGCAAAAAATAAATGAAACTGAGACGAGTAAAAATCTGTCAAAAAATTATCCCAAATTTCAATAACATCTTGAAACTCAAATTCTCGTTTAAACCAAATCAATAGCATTCTAAAAAAGAAAAATAAATTGGTGGAATCGGCCTTTTCCAAATGTAAATAAAGCTTAGGTAACATCAATGCAATCAACTCATTTAATGTCACCATCTGTTTTTGGATCCCACTTTGATCTCTCAAAAAATTCCGTTCCATTCTTTCCATGAATTTAACAAAGCACCAAAAAGTAATCGCATTATCTTGTAAAACATAATACACTACCGACAATAGATCACACATACCCTGAACATATCCCAAGTTAGGATTAAATGTATTATATGTTAATAAGATCTCTTTCAAATTTCTCAAATGCTTGTTTTTGAAATCAATTTTATCCTCAGACTCTTCTTGTTCTTCTTGATCCTCTTGATCTTCTCCTTCTTCCTGTTTTCTTTTCGTGCTTTTTACATCATTACCATTGTCGCGATTATATTTACTTTTTGACTTCTTCTCTTCTGTATCCACGTCCTCCTTGTACAAATCAATATTTCTGTCATTTCTATTAACATCTTTTTCTATACGAAACTTTTGATCTTTCCAATATTCGGTATCCCACTGCCCACTAGTGTCGTCTTTCCATTTTTTAACATATTCTAAATAATCCTCTCTTAAACCTTGTACAATCTGCTGTCTTTCAAAGGTACTGCTATCCCATGGATAAACTCCAAATAAAAACATCCAAGCGTCTCTACGGACACCATCTTCATTCTTCAACCCACCATGAAAAATTCGATCTTTAACTTCAGTCACTGTAATGCATAATCTGCCTTGATTGTCAAAAATTGCATCCCATTCCTTTTTGCCAATCGGTTTTCTTCTTTGAATTTGAGCTAGTTCTAACGGTGACAATTTATCCAAAGATTCTATTCCCAATTCGGAATTCAAAAGATTTTGATATGTATCATCAAGAACATATTTCGAATTATTTTTTAAACTTTCTTCTTGCACGTTCATTGCCCATTTTGCTAAATAAACGTTTGCAGTCTCAAATTCATCGTTGATTCTTTGGATCTCTGGTTGCTCCAATAATTTTTTGATTGGTTCCGGAATTTTATCTTTATTTTCTTCAATAGCTTTACTCACATTGTTTTTGGTCATATACGAGATTTTGGCTAAGGACCCAAGAATTGTCCATTTTGTATCGTTCAACATTTTCTTAAAATTTAATGAGTCCATTACAGGAAAGGCTCCTTTGGAATTGTCATTGCTGTTGTCGAGTTTGACATTCAATGGCGAAAATGCTATCAAGTCTTCACTTGAGGGATTCACTAAATATATGCAATTCTCTAAACTTGATTTTTCCAAATGGCAATACTTTGCCAACACATCAAGAAACTGGTCTCCGCCATAGAACAACTCGCCATTGTTATTTGAAAATGGGTTGAAATTTTTATTATTCACTTTTTGCCTTTGCTTAAAACTTTCACTTTCGTCATCGTGGAAAAACAAAACTGGTAACTGTTCATATTCGCTTTTTGAATTGATAATTATGGAGCCCCACCATAATCCCCAGTTGGGAGTTCTTGATTGAATACTATAAATTGACTGAATTTCAAGCGAAAAGGCAAACAGACCCATTGTAGTTACCACCGACTTTCTAATATAGATTGGTTTGCGTAGCTGCAGAATTTGCTCATTCGAATTGCCATCAGTTTCGTTAGTTCCACCATTACATTGCATATCGCAATCCACAAACTTTTCCATATCTAACCTGGATTCCACCACAAAATCAGGTATCCAAGATACAATTATTTCCTTATCCGGAGCATTCTCTTGTTTGGTTAAAGACAATATACCGCTAATGTTTTCCTTCTTATTTTTGCCTGGATGTATGTAAACTTTAGTTTTGGCCCAGAGTAGTTGAACCGACCCAGCTGGACAGTGTTTTCCATTTTCACTTTTAGTTTGTGTATTTTTATTTATAGTACCCATTGAATATGTCCACTTTCTCACAGAAAACCTTCTCTTTTATTTACAATAAGCCTATGTGTCAAACTTTCGCTTAGCTGTCTCTTTTTCCTTGGTTCAAAAAATTGCAAAACCTAAAAAGACAATACAAGAAAAAAGCTAGTAATGTCTCTGAAAAACTTAAAAAAACAAAACTCAATATATTTTGTCAAGAAAACCAATTTATTATAACTAAAAACTTTCTAAATAATCAATTGATGTTGGTGAAGTTCAAAGATCATTCAGCGGCGCAATCTGCAAATCAAATGATCAATCATCTAATCGATATTTTTAGCAACAATTTGAAGTCACGGTAAATATTAATCTATGGGTTTCTACAAAAAAAAATCTATTTTGATCCTATGGGAATAAAATGACGTCTGATGTACGGATGTTTATATTTTTGTAAGGGTTGATAAACGTAAGGATTGATTCTGATGTTTTAGTTTTCCGATGTTGAAATGTTTTTATGTACATATGTGTAAGTGTAATGCTGTGCATGTGTAATAGTGTAATGGTGTCCAGAGTTATTGTTTACTGGCTAGAAGATGTAACAGTTTATAGGTGTTTAAAGTCATATATATTTGGGTTTTTAAGTTTATAGGTTTTAAATGTTTTGGTTAACGCATGTTTTGATGTTATTTTCAACATGTGTGTTGGACGTCATTAACAGTTGTAGTTCTCTAATCTTAACGTACTCCACATCTATAGTTCAAGATTGACTGGAGGTTGAATAAAGTTTAATTCCAAACACTTTTCAAATAATTACTTGTGAAATTTATAAATAGATACTTATTTGAAGTGTTTACTAATTTTGGTAATTTTTGTTTTTAATTTTTTGCAACCCTAGCTTTTTTTCCGAAAAAAACTTCAAAATATAATTACTGCAAGGATAAGCGGATGTCTACATTCTATCAGCCCCATAAGTCTTCTCTATAGCGAATATTAATCATAAATATGTAGCGATTTGTTAAACAATAAAGGCTGAAATCAACAACTGACGAACGAATCTTGTATTTCATATTTTTTAAATAAATTTATCCTCCTAATTCTTGAGATGATTTCAACTATACAAGTACCAAATATATTTGATATTTGTGTCAATAGTTTTATCTATCATTCTATTGAATTAGAAAATCGCTCGAAGAACCCTTTTCATTTAAATTTCAAATAACAATTTACATTCAAAAGTTATCCTTATCGTTCTTTTTTGATGTTTTAACCAAAATAAAGTGCAAGAATATCTTGTTGGCATATTCTATGTACAAAAAATTTTTTTTCATTTTTAGTAGTTATCTGAAAAAAAAAGAAAAAAAAAATCAAGAGGTCATCTCATAAAAATACGTTTTAGGATATAACAGATCAAATCAATTCGGTTTCGACAAAATTATTTAGATATACGTCTGATTAAAGTACAAAGTTGAGATAAACTATCTAAAAAATTGTCTATAACATTGCTAAAAAAAATAATTTTTGAAATGTTCAAATACGATCAGCATTTAGATATTACCGAAGTACCAGACAAGCGTCTGTATATCTCATACAACAACATCCACAAATTATGCCAAAAAGGTGCCCAGGAATTGAAGGACGCCAACAGCGTTCCTGATATTATCATTGCCATTGGTGGTGGTGGTTTTATTCCTGCTAGAATTTTGAGATCTTTCCTCAAAGAGAAACATGGCAAAAACATTCCTATTCAAGCAATTGGATTATCTCTCTACGAAGATATGGGTAATGGTGATGAAGGTAAAATTGGAAAGGAAGTAATTAGAACTCAGTGGTTAGATTTTTCTTCCTTAGATACACACATGTTAGTAGGCAAAAAGTTGTTGATTGTGGATGAGGTTGATGACACCAGAACAACATTGCATTATGCCTACACTGAATTATTGAAGGACATTAAACTTCAGCAAAAGCAATTGAATAAGGAAGATGAAAAGATAGATATTGGCATCTTTGTCCTTCATAACAAGGATAAGACAAAGAAAGCTCAATTGCCAGATGAAATCATGAAAACCGGTAAATACGTGGCTGCTTCTACTGTTAAAGATGAATGGATCGTATACCCTTGGGATGCTGAAGATATTGATTTACACTCAAGATTTTCTCAAATTCAAGGTTTTGTATAGAATTTTGTAGAAATAAGATTTTGGATGACAGAAAATGAACAGTATTCTATATACTTCTACTAGTAACCCTACAAGTCTCTACAAAATAATGATTTGTTAAAAAATGCAATTGAAAATGTACAACAATTTGAAATTTCTAAGAGTATAGCCAAACAATGGTTTCTATGATTGTTTTTATTTTGTAGTTATATCGGTACAAGGCATTTTTATGCATCATCTTGATTTGCTTCTTCTTCTTCCTCTTCCGCTTCTTCGTTTTCGTCTTCTTCATCACTATCATCATCCTCATCATCTTCGTCGTTCACATTCTCGTCAATTTCACCATTATCGTAAATAATTTCATCCTCATTAATGACTTGCACACCATCGTTACTTATATTATTCAATAATTTTGTTTGAGTCTTCATGTTGTTGCCGCCTTGAATATTACTAAGCTCATCGTCACTATCGTTTCCGCTTGGATGATCTTGCAGGTTGACATCGTTTGAAATTTGATTTCTCAAGTTGTATTGCGATTTCAATAATGTGAGTTTACCTTGTAAGTTCAATAAACTCAATAAATTGTCATTATTATTCTTGACTCTCAATTGGAAATCCTTAAGTAATTGTAATTTCTTAGCCGACGAGTTTTTTATCAAGTGACCACCATTAATTATAAATATTGTCTTGAACCAATTGCTCAACTTCAAATATGATAAGCTTTCAGCTTCATCTTCTTTAATGCTTTTGATTAATTGCACCAATAAGTTGTCAATCTCTTCGGTACTTAGGTTCTTCAAGATAGATTTAATTAATACATTGTTGTAATTATTTGAGATCAAAAAGCTCATGAATTCTTCATCCTGTTCGATTTCATCTTCATCTTCAATTTCGTTGTCATCAGCATAGTTATTTCTAGAATTGACCTTCGAATTGAGTGCTTTAAATTGTAAAACTAATGAATTGATAGAATCGTCATTTGTCTTGAAAAATATAGCATTTTTCTTAGATTTTTTAGCTTTTGCCTTTTCTTTTTGAATCGATTTATCTGAAGAAATTTGGGTATTTGTTTTTGATTTCACATCCTTTTGTGATTCCCCATTTGGTTCATTACTCTTTGAAAGTTGTTGCTCTTCGCTCTTCTCAATATCTGTCTTTGAAATTTCAATATTAATACTGCCTTGTTTGCTTTTACTGCTAAGCAACTCAGTGATATTATTTGAGTAAACCCTCAGTTGAACATGAGAGATTTTCAAATTCAATAACTGCTCGTTGGAACTAGAATGAATTTTGAAACTTTCAACATGTAAGTTCTTTGGTATATTTGTAATATTCAAACAAAAGCTGGTATTAACATTTTTACAATTTCTTCTGATTATACATTTGAAAAAATTGACACTGTTTGTGAAAGAATTTTCATTTTCATCATCATCATCATCTTCTGAATCTTTCAAGACAGCTAAATACTCAATATTGCCGATCTTGAATGTTTCAAAACTAGTGATTGAATCATTATTGATGTTATTAAGCCTACTAACAAACTCATTGTTTTGTAAGTTGTACACATGGATTTTCGTGTCGTCATTTTCAAACAAGAAATAATACAAATTATCATGAACATAAGATTTTTTCACATCTTTAACTATGATTTTCTCATTTTGTTCGTTTAACAAGAAATCAACGGATATAATCTGTTCAGTATTATCTTGCAAATTGACAATACTCATAGCTGCTTCATTAATATTGAATGAATAAAGATCATTATTCCCACTATTTCCGGCAATGAATGAGTCATCATCAACTTTGATATCCTTGAAAGTTCTTGACTGTGATCCATCTAATAATGAAAATCCTACCAATTTATTAAAGACTTCTTCATTTGCTGGTTTTTTCTTATTCTGTAAAATGAAATACGCAGTTCCCTCGATTATGAAAATTTTGTTAGTTTGCTCATCAGCCAAAGAATTATTTGTAAACGTAAAGCTACTAATCTTAGAGGATTCTAAAGTTTTGGAAATTTGGTGAACCTCGGTCTCTCCATTTGTAAAAACTAAAACCAAGCAAGAAATGAATGAGTCATTGTTTTGCTGTTTGCTTTCTGAATCGTCTAATTTTCTTTTGCTTGAGTTATCATCTTTTGCGGATACATCTGCTGATTTTTTTGCAACCTTTACAAATCCTGCTGATCTTAAAAGTTTTGCCTTACCAGAATATGAGAAACTCTCGATTAATTTGTTTTTACCGGATTGGGCATTTATATCTTGATAATAGAGATTGATTTCGCATCTATTAGGTTTATTAAATCCATTGACATAATAAATATTTTGATTCACTATATCTGAGTATGCAAATAAACATCCTTTCTCATCAATATTTGTCAAAGTGGTCATCTTCTTCTTCTTTGATATTGCTGATCCAAATTTCTTTTATATTTGTTCTAGGTTTTCAAACTTTAGATTTATCGATTTCCGTATTTAGCAAGAACGCTTTAAAGTATACAATATATGTATATCCACTATCGGTTACCAATTAAGCTTTTGAATAAAAAAGAATTGTTATTTGACCTTATATCAACATATAAATTGATTAAATATCTTTATACACATATGAATCCATTAAATTAGAAAAAGATACATAAAAAAATTTTCTTTTTAGAGGCTCTTCTCAAAACTTATTATTATTATTTTTTTTTTTTTTTTTTTCATCTGTGAAAAATCGATGGCTTCTTGACAATATTAGCATACATAGAAAGAAAACTAATAATTTCAACATGCGAGCTCAGAATTTACTAATTGGGAAACTACAATAAATAATATAAAGAAATCAACAGTTAGCAAAATTTCAACATCAAGCAAATATGACCGATGATGAAAGATATTTGATATTTAGATAAGTTTCATGAAAAATTATAAAAAAAAAGATTTCAAGGAAAAGCAAGAGCAGTAAATAAAATTGCAAGTAAGGATGATATTCACGTAAAAAGAGGAAATAAAAAATAAAAAACAACATGTAATTATAATCTTGAATGGAAAGGACAATTCTTCAAACCATCCTTATTGAATAATTCCTTCTTTTGAGATCTTGGGTCGAGTTGCAAAACTTCTTTCTTAATATCATTACCCAAATTCAAGTCAACATTACTGAACATTTCAATTACTCTATCTTGGATATCTCTGTCAGCAGCAGATACATGAACAGCTACGTTATGCGCCAAGTTCTTTTGTTGTCCAGGTTGTTTCAGTAAGACCTTATTATACAAGTTTCTAGGTTGAACGAAATCAATGTCACCAACAACTTTCCAGTGTCTAGCAAAAGCTGGACCCTTCCAGATTTCTGGTTTAACAATTTTAACCTCTTCTTTCAATTGAATTGGATAGTTTGTAGCCAAATAATTTGGTCTGGAACCAAGGTTTCCGTTGACGTTCATTGCCCCATCTCTAATGAAAGGGGAATCACCGCTTGCTGCATATGGGCAATTCACAGGAATTTGGTTGTAATTGACACCCAATCTGTGACGGTGAGTATCTGGGTATGAGAATAATCTGGATTGCAAGACAGGATCGGCAGAGGCTTCAATACCAGGAACAGTATGAGAAGGCGAGAAGGCGGCTTGTTCGACTTCAGCGAAATAGTTCTTTGGGTTTTCGTTCATAACAAACTTACCAAATCTACGCAATGGGAAATCTGACTGAGGCCAGACCTTGGTCAAGTCAAAGATGGAGAAAGGCAACTTGCTTGCCTGCTCTGGGGTCATTGTTTGTACATAAACGGTCCAAGATGGGGCTTTGCCCTTTTCGATAGCGTTGAACAAGTCCTCTTGAGCATAATCTGGGTTTTCTCCAGCCAAATGACCAGCTTCTTCATTGGTCAAGTTTTTGATACCTTGATCGCACTTAAAGTGAATTTGGACATATTTCCACTCACCTTTGGAATTGTACCACTTGTAAGTATGGCCTGAGTAACCATTCATATGTCTGTAGCCATAAGGGGTACCACGGTCTGAGAACAAAATGCAGACCTGGTGGATGGATTCCTGGTTTGTGGTCAAATAGTCCCAAAACATGTTTGCATCCTTCAAGTTTGTCTCTGGGTTTCTCTTTTGAGTGTGAATGAAATGAGGGAACTTTGTAGGGTCTCTGAGGAAAAACACAGGGGTGTTGTTCATCACCAAATCGTAGTTACCTTCTGTTGTGTAGAATTTGACGGCAAAACCTCTTGGGTCTCTTGCGGAGTCAGCAGAACCCTTTTCGCCACCAACGGTACTGAATCTGGTGAAGGTTCTAGTTTTCTTGCCAACAGAGCTCAAAAAGTCTGCACAGCATAGATCTGTGACGTCGTCGGTGACCTCGAAGTAGCCGAAAGCGCCAGAACCCTTGGCATGGACGACTCTTTCTGGGATTCTTTCGCGGTCAAAATGGGCCAACGAGTCAATCAAGTTGAAGTCCTGCAACAACAATGGGCCTTCTTCGCCAACTCTCAAACTGGCAAAAGGGTCAGAGAGCGGACAGCCCTGGGAGGTGGTGAGTTGTTCAGGCATATTATTGGTGGGGGATGTTGTTTCAGCAGTAGATTTTGGGAAACAAAAAGCAAAAAGAACAGTAGATTTCAGGGAACAAAGGCTGGAAAGTCAAAATATGTCAATTAACGCAAAAGCAGAGTAGCTACGGTGTGTTGATCAACAAAAAAGGTTCGCTGGAGGGTAAAGTGATGAATTGTCTGGGAGCAAATAGGGTGCTGGGCAACTGTAATCTACATTTTTAAGGATTCCATTGGATATATATAGAGAAACATAGAATATCAGTGATTATTGCCATTTTCCACCGGCGCTCCGATTGTTGCCCGATCCGGTTTTACATGCCGGTTGCGTGTTATTGTTTTTTGTGTGGAGAAACCGAATGACATTTCACCAAAACTACAATTGTTTGCTAAAAGTGCGTAAGATGGTGGTTCTGAGGGTTATTATGATTGAATAATGGCAAGGATGAGCAATTGAGCCTTAGATTGTGAGAATGTCGTAGAATGAATAAGGGATCAGTAAGGGAGTGGAGGAAGAAGTGAGTAAATAACAGAAGTGAAAGGGCAAGTGTGCGAGACTAGTGAATGAATGGTTGTTTGGCTTTATGGTACAGCGGTATGGTTACTACAATGTAAAGTGTTAATATGTCTGTTAATATGGTTGTTAGCATATTATGTGTTATTGTATGATGAATAAATAGCATCACTATTCAATGCGTAACCTGTATACTATAATACATGGCAAGAATTACAATACGTGGAACCATTTCAATATGGTAGAATACATCGTATACTACAACTCTAATATTACAATGTATATTTACAGTTAACATTACAATGTATTAAAGTCAAACACATGTGAATGTAATATCACAATACTGAGTCAATTGTGTATCATGAAAATAACAACCGCATGCTGAACCATAATCATATGAAAAAAGCTTACAATGCCCTACCCCGAGAAATACGTTATTCCCCTCTATCCAATAATCATTCATTCTATAGTCAGCGTTTATGGTTCCAAAACTTAATATATTCAAACTCAAAGCCATATGACACCAAAGCCGTGTGAAATCAAAGTCGTGTGAAATCAAAGCCATGTGAAATCAAAGCCATTTGTAATCGAGAAATCGTTAAATCCTTTGCAATACAGAAACCTGGACAACGCAAAGTGAAATTTTCGAAACAGTCACGTGAAAATCACATGATGTACAAAGATCTTTGTCACGTGATAACCACGTGACCTCTAAATTTTAATCACGTGAAATTAAAATTTGAATCACGTGGTTTCTGCGTGACTTTCACGTGACATTTTTTTTTTCCACCAAACTCCTCTCTTGAATCAGTATTCTCAATTTTTCAAGTCTTCTCTATATCTTACCAACACATTCACTTTGACATGAAGCTTCTTCACACAATCACGCTCACAATCACCTCACAATCCCCCATGAGCGACAAACGAAAAAGAACCCCCGACATCCAGCCAGTCCAGGCCCCAGATGCCCCATCAGGCAAAAAACTTAAGCCCTCCCAAAACAAAAACTGCATCGTGTACAACGGCACAAACATCCCGTTTCCCAAACCAAAACCAAAACAGAACACCTACTGCATATGCCGCAAGGAAGATAACGGCGAATTGATGGTAGGCTGTGACAGCTGCGACGATTGGTACCATTTTCGTTGTTTGAAACTAGACCCCACCCTCCAGAAGTTGTATTACAAATTCTACTGTCCGTACTGCGAATTAGAAAATCCAGACTCGAACCGTTCCATTTACAAAAAAAAATGCTTGTTATCCACCTGCTTCTCTCCTATCGCCAAAAACTCAAAGTTCTGCTCCAGGGACCACGGCTTGCAGTATTTCCGTAGCGCCAAATCCAAATTGTCCCATAGCTCCTCCTCAGACTTGGCCGCAAACTTACAACGGGTTTTGGCAATCCCAGGGTTGGATTTCCCCCATTTCGTCTCCCTTGGCCTCTCGTTGCCTGATCCCTCTTCCACTGTCATGGCCGCACCATTTCAGCAATTTGTCGAACTCAACCCAGACTACAATGCAGAGTCTGCCAGTCTTTTGTCCAAGATCCAGAAAAATCAAATCCAGATAAACTACACCGTTTTCAAGCAGCATGTGGTCAACGATCTCATCCTTTTGAAAAACAGCGTCATCAACTCTCATATTAATACCACCATTTTGCAATTGCCCAGCACCCAAAAACAGCAAACCTCATCTACACCAACTGACACTGACACAGATTCCGCATCAAATAGTAAATCTAAAAAACAAAAAAAGAAAAAGACAAAAGCTGGTAAATCCTCGTCGGCTCTGCTCAACAAAAAACGGTTTGAAGTATGTGGTTTCGACGTCTCCTTGCTCACCAAGAATGAGATACAGTGGGCACAATATCTTACCGACCAGCCCAAAGATGAAAACTCACAAAGCAGAGAGATTACTGCAAATCCAGATGATTTCACCGACTTTCAGATACACTTTGACCAAGCTAGTTTCTCAAAGAATTTGCAAGATACAGTAAAATCCTCTGTCGATGAACTCCTGCTTTTTGAACAAGACCATGACCATCCAACCATCTGCTTGTTGGAAAAGAAAAAGTGCCAAAGACATGCCAGCTGGCTAAAAAGAATTCAAGACGAACATAAGATCACATTGGATCGTCTAAATATCGCGAAAAATATGTTACACAGTCGTCAAGCCGCCTTGAAGGATGCCGTGTGTGTCGAATTCTGGGAGTCTATATTGTCGAACCAGCAGCGAAACACTACAAAAAACGCTGACTGATTGCAATACAGTCAATATAGGTCAACTAACGTTTAGCAAAACCACAAGTGAACTCAATCATGTGTCTCAACTTCAACAAATATGTATTATATATACCATTAATAGATTCTTTGTAACAATAGCCGTTAAAGAAATTGCCAAATTAGGTAGTTTCATGTATCGTAATTTTTTCCTTTCACGGTCAAGCGTGGCACCTATGAAACTACGATTTCAAAAAAAAAAAGGAAAAAAAAAATAAAAGTAAAAAGAGTCTTGATCAAGTTCCTTTGACCTAATACAAATGAATAAATCTCTTTTGACAACTATTCTAGAAACAACTTACATAGCGAATCTTCAAGTCTAGACAAATCTTTCAACATGACCGTATCTGACAAAGTCACAATCACTGCCGATATTCTTCTTTTTGACCTTGACGGAACCTTAGTGGACTCCACAGGAAGTGTGGAAAAAACGTGGGTGGATTACCATAATAAATTTAACTTTCCTCTTGAAGGACTTTTTGAAAAGACCCACGGTATTAGAACCGTTGACACATTCAAAAACCATTTCCCCGAGATCATTCACCATCATGGTGGAGACATCAACGCTGCTGCAGACGCTTTTGAGGCCCATATAGCTACCGTTAACGGCCACTTGGCTCTTCCTATCAAGGGATCCCAGCAATTAATTGAGTCTATCAACGACGATACAAAATGGGCTATCTGCACCAGTGGTACCCCTAAAATGGCACATACCTGGTTTTCTAAGGTCTTGCCTTTCAACGAACCAAAAACATTCATCACTGCCCACGATGTCACTCTTGGTAAGCCTCATCCTGAACCATATTTAAAGGGCGCCGAACATGTCGCCAAGTTGCAAGGTTGGTCGGATTTCAAAGATAAAAGAATTGTTGTATTTGAAGATGCTCCAGGTGGTGTCAAGGCCGGGAAAAGTGCCGGCGCCATTGTCGTGGGAATCCTCAGTAGTTTTGATGACGACAAGATATTGAAAGATGCCGGTGCTGACTATATTGTCAAGGATTTGGATCAAGTGAAGGTGATCAAAAATGATGAAAATGGTGTTGTTCTTGAAATTTCAAATTAATACTATTCATCGCATACAGCATTCGCATACTTGAAATTGATCGAAAAACATATGATTAGCTTCAGTAATGAAAAAAACTAAAACGTTGATCGACTGAAACATAAAAGCTCACTTAATCCAGATTAAGATGGATTCCTCAATTTTAATCTACTAATTATAATATAAATAAGTATTCCGAAAAATAAAGGTTGTCTATTATTATATCACAAAATCTATTGAGAAAAAATTCTGTAAATTGAAAAAAAAATATCAAGTCAAATTAAAAATAAAAATGCCTGAAAAAGTGCATCTTGACTCAGCTTTCTATATTTGAGGACATCAAAACATCAGGTTTGCTTTCACCATCTTTCATCTGTATATCCTCACCATTTACATTACTGGTTTCTTCTACTACTGTTTCCTTAGTTTCTAGGGCAACGCCGTCGTCTTTGAGAGCTGGAATGGCCGTATGAGCTTCGTCAGCATCCTTAGCTTTCCTCAAATTGGTTTCTTCAACATTTTCGAAATTTCCATCCTTAGAAATCTCGACAGTTTTCTCTGTAATTTTTTCCTGTGATTGGTCTGTTTTTATTTTTTCTGTTTTTTCTTCTTCTTCCTCTACTTCTACTTCTTCCTCTACTTCTACTTCTTCCTCTTCATCGTTTTTCACAAAAAAAGGTTTCCAGATTTCAATCAATTGATCATCTCCCACAGAGCCGTAAACATTAAACATGTCCCTCGATACATCAAAATCATTAATATTTCCTACGTGTCCGCCGTGAATAAACCTCAAACAAGGATCCTCTAAATCAGGGTCTTTCTGTAGACCATTGGTGTAAATTTCTTCATCAAAGTCGCCAGCTTGAATCTCGTTTAAATCCCAGAAATACATTCTTCTGCTATGATCTAAGCTAACCAAGATATCGTTTTGATCGCTGTCGAACTGTAATCTTGTCACTCCCGACACATTTCCAAAAAGTTGCCTAAAAGGACGAGTCACAAATCTCATATCCCATAAGGATATAGTGCGGTCATCACTACCTGTAGCAAACATTGAAGCACTAGCTGGATGGAATTCAATTGAGTTTAATGCAGCTCTGTGGGTATTCGTCACATGGTAAACTGCGTCATGGTTTGCTCGGACATCAAATATCTTTATGTCTCGTGGATTAGTGGCAGCGGCAAAGACATGTGGTAAAAATTTATTCCAGGATAAAGACAGTGTATCATTATCGCGATAATTGTGACAAGGGTCAATAATAGTATTACTATGAGTTTGCTTGTTCAAATCCCACAAGATTATCGAGTCGGAACTCCCGGACAACAAATGGTTGGATTGATTAGGTCTCCACTTTAAAGATTTACCTAAACTCGAATGACTTATCAACTTTAGCGTTGAATCTTTTCCAGCCTGGTTGTGGTCTCCTAGGTTGTAAATGGCGATATTTCCGGATATCTGGAAGGAAGCAAACAATTCTGGATATTGCTCATTCACCTCCACCAATTTAACCTCGTCTTCATGGTCGAAGGATTGCACAACTTGAAATTTGCTTTTTTGAGATGCTGAATGCTGTTGGGGTATAGAAATAGGGTCAGCAGAACTGTAATTGTTGGACAAAGTCTCTGGAAGCTCGATGGTACAGATAGATATCTTAGTATTCTTGTTATTGTTATGCGTTTCATGTGAAGATATGAGGCACTTTGCTGACACATTGTTGTTGCTGCTCTGACATACGCCCTTAGGAAGCCATTTGAAAATGTTGCTTGGACTCTCTGGCAACTTACGCACCTGGATCGTCTCGTAAAGCAAAGGCACAACCTTTCGCCATATCTTGTATTCTTCGTTAATTATTTTTGCATCTAGCATTTTCTGGTCTATTGGGTTCTTGGTGAACCTTTGGTTCATCTTCAAAGTAGACATTTGCCTTGTAGTTGATTCTTCTTTATCTTTGACTAATCGGAAATAAGGATCCTTTAAATGCACTTAAATTTCAGAATGCACTTAAACTTCAATATACAGTAAATCTTCTATTTCTTTCATTCAATTTCCAGCAACTAATAAACGAAAATAGCTGTACTCCTTATGATAATGATTTTTCAGGTAAAGATATATATTAAATACGGCTAAAGTATATAAAATAGCAGTTCTTCAGGTTCTGTTCATTTTTTCCTATTTTTAAACCAAATTTAATACAAAAAAGAAAAAAAATAGAAAATTAAAAAAAAATATCAAAGTCACGTGCTTTTGTTTACCAAATAAGTGGAAAACCAAAACAATTATGATAAAAGTCAATATTGGATTAATATTTGTGCAAGAACTATATAATCCAAAATTTGGACTAGAAAAGAGATCTAGTTGCAGACAAACCAAAAATAAACATATCTATATGTAATATGCGATGTGTTAAGGATGAGTATATCCCCGGATATTTTACTGGGGCCTTCCGTCGAATGTTGTCAAAGTTGACTGTTGAACATTTGAGTAATTTGGCGTTAGTGTGGTGCAAATTAAAGAAGACTAGGCCGCAGTTGAAGAATAGACAAGAATATGTGGACAACGGGACTACGCCCGAACGATTTGCGGCAGCTGCGACAAACCATTTCACAAGAATATACAGAATCACCCATGGTTTAGTGGATGCGAGCCAAGATGCATCACCACCATCAAAGAGAGAGTTGATAGACTCGATTCTTCATCAGTATTGGCGCCATGGTTTAAATGTGTATCAGGTTGCAATGCTAGACACGCAGACATTGATTCTTGGAAGTAACTCGGAGATAAGCAGCAGTAAGGACCAGGCCCACAAGTGGGCAAGATCCGAGATAATCAACGACTTTGCAGAACCTGTTTCTATTCAGCAACACTATAATTCCAGCAATTTGCAACATCAGATCAAAAGAATGGGTGCTTATTTGAAGGAGGTTCACGTCAACCACATATATGTGTGCCAGCATCCCAAATATCCGGCCATCGTTATTAGAATACAGTTGTTTGATTCAGTTCCAAAAACTGACCTAAACGGAAATACAAGCAATATTTACAAGCGTCCGTTTTTCATTTTGATATTTAACTCAAGCACTTATTTAGCTCATTCGCATTTCTCCCAGAATGTTGCTGGAGCTTCCTACATGACAGACATTTTATCGATAATAACCAGCTTCGAAAATGCATTTAGTTCTCCAGATAGCCGGGTTCACGTGAAATGGAGAAATTTAGCTGAAAAACAATTAATAAGTAGTAATTTGGAGACAATATTCTTGGCCTCTGGTATAAGTAGGTTTGCTAATTGCGGCGGTGGTGAGTTCATCAGATACGCGATTGGAGACATCGATGAATCGCCACTAGATAATCGAGAAGAAACTTTTCATCAAAAGATCAAAGAGAACGAGCAAAGCAGCAGCGAAGATGAAATAATAGAAATTCGTGATGAGAACATAATTGATACTTTGAATGAAAAGAGAATAACAAAAATAGCAAATAGAAGATTTCAAGGTAATGTGAATGGCAAGCAAGTTAAAGATAGCTCTAATATTGATTTATATGATATGGATGGCAAAACAAAAAAAAGGGTAGAGAAGTTAAAAAAGTTGAAAATCATTAAGAACATTCAAAAAACAAATTTCTCGATCAATAAGTTTAGTTCTGTTATCCCTGTTGAATACGTGCACTTTGACATTTTAAATACTAATGACAAGAAAAATGCGAATTTGAATTTTGGAATTTCATTCGCTGGTAATGATATATTCGCTGGTCTTCATGAGCTAGCATTGACGAAAAATAGCAGTATCTCTAAAAATAAAAATGATAAATCATTGGATCTGAATGTTGGTGACAGGGTCCTAAATCCTATAAAAATGCCTAGCTGGATTACTGGTGAAAACGGGTTCCGTGGAGGTGTGATACAAAATGGCGTCTATAAGGGAAACAAAGATGGTGTTGACGAAACAAATATTAATGGGCTAAATCTCAGCGATAACAACTATTTCAATAGTTTCAAATCTGGTGGAGCAATAATTTGATAAATTAATGATGCTATTCCAAGTTTCTATATATTAGAGTGCAAGTAACTATTCTTTTTGATATTTTTAAAAAGCTAAAACTTTCTTGCTACGAATTAATGTAATATATCTCAATTTTTTAACTAATATTAAAGTGTATTTTCCTCAAGTCAATATTAAACTAATTTAATATATCGTAAGTTTTGAATATAATATATGTGTACATATACATTTTAAGAATATGAAATGAAAATTGGTCTTCAAAACAGCGAAACAAAAAAACATTTGTGTTCCACCTGATCTTCTTTTTTTTTCACTTGCTCTTTAATTATCCTTTCTACTGTAAATATATGTGAATAGTAACATAGCTTGTTGTTGTACCTTATCATATTTTAAATTTTACAAGGAGGATATTGGTCTTCACTAGCTTTGATGATACCTTCAACTAAGCTTGGATCCACAAGAGAACTTAAATCACCAATGCTATCTTTTTCACGACTAACAATCTTTCTTAAGACACGTCTAACGATCTTTCCACTACGGGTCTTTGGCAATTCCTTTACAATGATAACTGTCTTTGGAGCAGCAAAAGGACCGATTTCGGCTCTAACCTTCATTCTTAAAGAGTTTCTCAAAGCGAGTTCTTGCTTCTTAAATTCTTCAGTGTCATCTTTTTCCAAATGGCAGAGAACACTAGTCTCTTCGTTTTTCATGGCTACATAAGCAACAACGGCTTGACCAGTAAGTTCATCATGGATACCAACAACAGCACCTTCTGCGACGCCCGGAAATTCAAGAATAGAAGCTTCAATTTCTGCAGTACTAAGTCTATGACCACTAACGTTGACAACATCATCAACACGACCTCTGATCCAGTAATAACCATCATGGTCACGACCAGCACCATCACCAGTGAAGTAAAATCCTGGGTATGGTTTGAGATAAGTGTCAATGAATCTTTCGTGATTGTGGTAAACAGTTCTTGCCATTGATGGCCAAGAAGATCTGACGGCAAGGACACCGGCTACATCATTACCTTCAAGTTCCTTACCGGATACTGGGTCGATGATGACGGCATCAATACCAAAAAATGGAACAGTGGCAGATCCTGGTTTGGTTGGCACAACACCAGCAAGAGGTGCAATCAAGTGAGAACCAGATTCTGTTTGCCAATAAGTATCTGAGATGTGGCATCTATGTTGGCCAATTTTTTCATTGTACCATTGCCATAAATCAGGGGCGATTGGCTCACCAACGGAACCAAGGGTACGAAGAGAGGAAATATCGTATTTTGCAATCTCTTCTTCACCCTTTTGTTTAATGAGACGCAAAGCTGTTGGGGCAACGTAAAAGTGGGTAGCATGATGACGTTCAATGATACGCCAGTAACGGCCAATGTCTGGGTAAACAGGAGTTGATTCGAAAATGATGGAAGTAGTACCAAGCATAAGAGGACCGTAAAGAGAATAAGTGTGACCGGTGATCCAACCAACATCACCAGCGGTGAAAAGTATGTCTTCAGGATGAACATCGAAAACGTATTTTGTGGTCATTGCAGCTGATAAAAGGTAACCAGCGGTAGAATGGACAACACCCTTTGGAGCACCGGTGGAACCAGAGGTATAAAGGATAAAAAGAGGGTGTTCAGAGTCCACAGGGGTACATGGGAAGTAGCCTGGGAACTTAGCGATTTCTTCGTGCCACCAGAAGTCACGACCAGAAGTGATGAAGGAGGATTCATTTTCTGATGAGGTTCTTTGGAAAACCAAGCACTTTTCAACGGAAGGGCATTCTGTCAAGGCTTCATCGACAATTTTCTTGGTATGGACGAATTTTCCACCTCTCTTACCTTGATTACAGGTGATTATCACTTTGCAATTAGCGTCCTGGACTCTGTCCTTGATAGAACCAGCAGAAAAACCTGCAAAAATGACGGAATGAATAGCCCCGATTCTTGCAACGGCCAACATGGCAACAACGGCAGCTGGGATCATTGGCAAATATATGGCAACGGTATCGCCCTTTTTGACTCCCCAAGAGTCCAATACGGCTGCTACTTGGCAGACCTCATTTAACAATTGGGAGTAGGTGATGGTTTTGTTGTCAGATTCATCGTCAGCTTCATAGATAAGAGCAGGCTTGTCTGGGTTCTGCAAGGCGTATCTGTCGACACAGTTGTAAGCTGCGTTCAATTCACCGTTGAGGAACCACGCAGTGTCGTTAGTTTGCAAGGAGCCAAACTTGACTGCATCAAAAGGTCTCTGCCAGTCGACGAGTTCTTTTGCGTATCTGCCAAAGAACTCGTTTGGAGAGCTGATGGATTCGGCATGAAGCTGTTGGTACTGTTCGAAGGACTGGATGTATGGTCTGTGTTGAGGACGAACCTTGTAAAAATGGTCTGGGGTTGCGTGTTTATCTATGTTGTTGGCCTCGTGGACAACAGAATGGGCGGTGGACATTGCTATTTCAGGAAAAATGGCTCAAAAAAAACTCAATTGTGTTTTAGGAAAAAGAAATGGAAGGATGCTGTGTATCAAGGGGAGGGATGCGGGGAGAATGCTTGGATAAAGGGACCCAAAACTAGTGGTTAGGACAGAAGTATGGAGTGTCTGCGGTTGTTGCGAAATGCACTTCAGCTGATACGATAGGAATCTGCTGGTTAGCTATTGTGGGATGCGGTGTAGATATTGTCAAGGGCTGTTTAGATATCCTGGGGTACAAAATAACTAAAACAAACTACAATAAAATACCAAACTACAATAACCAAAACAAGTTATGATAAAAATACAATAACTGGAACAAGTTATAATAAAATACAATAATATACAACAAAAGTTAGGAGATAAAGGGAAACAAATGGTATAAATAAACAAATAAAATGTAATAAATAAAGGAAAAGAAAGAAAGAAAGAAGGAAAAAAGGAAGGAAAGAAGGAAATATCCTAATAAATAAATAAATCTAATGGGAATCAAGAGTAAAATATTTGTATTCCACTAGCCTTGAGCCTCGTATAAATATTTCAAGCTCGTTTTTTTTTTCACCTTAGCTGTTTCTCCATAATAATTTTTTTTTTCACTTCAAGTCCTTCATATAAAGCTTTCAAATTTTCTCACACTCCGTTATTCTTTTTCATACAATCAGTTTCGAGCGTTTATTATGGGAATATTTACTTACATTTTCACATTCGGTATTATTGATTGTCGTAATAGCTATCATTATTGATTGTAGGAAGTTTATTGTTATCATCTTTTTCAATTGTTGCGGTTTTTCTCTCGATATTGCATTTTTTCTCTCATTTTTGCCTTTTTTCTCTTAATAATTGCAGTTTTTCTCTTAGTATTGCAGTATTTCTCACTGTATTACAGTTATCTCGTAGGTGCAGGTTCCACTATATTACGGTGAAATCGTTATCATATCACAGGCAGCAATTTCCGCTCGAGCGCCGCCAGTCACTGCTGCAAGATGCCCCGGCAGCCCGCCCGCAGCTCCACCTGCCAATTGGCTGGGCTGGGCCTTGTCCAGCAAAGTTAAACCTGGCCTTTCTCGGCCCAGCGTTGCATAACCCAGCCTGGCTCCATTCAACCCCCACAATCCACGCACGCTGCTTTGCTCCTCCACCCTGAAACTAGCCTTCTACACAACTTCTGCTCGCCGGCCGGGCGCTGTAGCCTCCCACCATCGCGCTTGAAAAAAAAAAAAAATTATTCTCTCTACCGGAGTTTGTTGGGGCCTTTTCGGTGGGATGGAACTTTTGTTGGGCTGTTGGGATCCTAGGCGCGTATAGTGGTTTTCGCTGTTTCCCAATATCTTCTGGTGTTTCTGCATAAAACGAAGAAGACACATTCTGAAAATTGCCCCACAAAACAAAGAAAAATCCTGTAGCACGTGATATCAAATAGCTTATTTTATAGAGAAAATTGTATATTTTTATGTCACGTGATTTCTGATGTTTTGTGCATTGGTCACGTGACTTTCACGTGAGTGTATTTATTGTCCACAATCAAAGAAATAATGATCAATCTTGTGTAGCAATATTTGGGATGCAAACAATAAATATCTGTTCAAAACAATAACAACAGTTAAAATCTACTAATCAAAAGACTACCAAAAAAAATGAGCTTCCTTATTCGTCATTCTACTGCACTAGCTAATAAATTTTCATTATATTGTAAAACATGGCAAATTATATATATATTCATTTGCAAATACAGAAATCCATCTATATGTGTATAAAAGTAAATTGCATCGTTAATGTAAATAGGTAAGAATATTCAATTTTTAACTTCGTTCGTATCATTCATTCAACCCCTTTAATGTTTGAACTGGTCTTCGGTGACACCCTTGCCCATGGCAGCAGTACTGGAAATACCACCAGTGGTCAATCTCAACATAGAGTCAATCAATTCGGCACCAGACCATTTCTGGTGCTTAACAACTTCACAGCCTTGTTCAACTTCCTTGGCCTGAACATCTTGACCATAGGCCTTCATACCGTGCTTGCTGAAGTTCTTGGCAAATTGGTTAACAGCCAAAGCAGTGGTGTGCAAACCAGCCAAAGTAATGAATTGCCAGACATAGCCCAACTTACTCAATTTACCGATAAAGTCTTCTTGTTCAGTAGCATTCATGGCCAAGTTCCAGTTGAAAGATGGTGACAAGTTGTAAGCAAGCCACTGTTCTGGATATTTGTCATGCACACCATTGGCAAACTCAACGGCCTGGGCATAATCTGGCTTCTTACTCTCCATCCATACAAGATCAGCATAAGGAGAAAATTCTCTAGCTCTGTTGACAGCACATTGGGTACCACCTTGCATTCTGTAGTAACCTTCTCTTACTCTTGGGGCATCCCAGTTGAAGTAAAATTCGTGGCCACCAGTGAGCTCTTTGGCGATTGCTTTAGCTTCATCCAAAGATTTTTGAGACAAGGTGTTTACCTTGGATTTGAAAATTTCAAGGGCTTTCAAATCATTCTTTTGCTTCAAGTAGTCAATAACCAATTCGTCAAACAATTTAACATCAGCCTTGGCCATCCAGTCGGCTTCTAATTGGGTCAACTCGTCGGCAGACTTACCTTCTAATTCAGCCTTGTTCAAAACAGTAACCAAATCTTCCTTAACTTCTGGGTTGGTAGCACCCAAAATGAAGTAGTGGTCTCTGTAATCAATAGTAGAAGTGATTAATGTGGCAGCCTCGGAATCAGTTCTGGCAACGACAACCAAGTTAGAGCCCATAATGTCGGCAGAACAACGCACAGCAACTAATCTGTTGATATGTTCTTGAATTGGAACAAGCACCTTACCAGCCATGTGACCACATTTCTTTGTACCTGGAGCTTGATCTTCCATGTGGACACCAGCTGCACCACGTTCAATGAACATCTTAGTAAGCTTCATGATGGCAGTGTTACCACCGTGACCAGTGTCACCATCAGCGACAATTGGTCTAAGGTAGTCAATTTTTGGGGTAGCAGCACGTTCTTGAGGGGTCATTCTGGCACGTTCTTCGCATTGTTTACGGTCGTGGAACAATTGGGCAAACCAAAGATGCTCAACCTTGTTTGGGACAGTGTCCATTGGGTAATCGGCTAAATCTGGACCTGGTTCGTTGGAGGTTGAGGCTGTAGAGGAGCATTGCCATCCAGACACATAGACGGTGTCCAAGTATTTGGCCATCTGAGAGACATGAATTGGGTCCAAAGCACCAAATGTGATGGAACTGGTCTTGTCAGCAGCATGCTTTTGGAGAAGCTTGTAAAGCTTGTCAGATTGGATGGAAGATGGGTATTGGATGTCGATAGTACCTCTCTTAGTGGCGATATCTTTTGGGTTGTAGATACGCTTGGTGGACTTCCAACGAGGTTGGGACCACCATTTGTCGATTTGTTCGACCTTGGCTTGGAGCTCTTTGGCTTCGAAGTCAGACATGCTATATGTGTGGGGGGAAAACTAAGATTGGGGGTAAAATAAAGTAAAATCAGCGGGTTGTCAAACAAACTGAAAGACAATGTGTTGCAGTTTGGTTTGATGTGTGAGAAATAACAGAGTTAGTGTTGATGAGAGAAGAGAGAAGAGAATAAAATAGTAAAAAGAGGACAAGATAGAATAATTTTATGGGGGAATCCTTCACTATTTATATCTGTGAGTGCATTATATTTCATTTGTTTTATGCTCTAATTAAGAATATATGCTGCAATTTAGAATATGCTGCATTCAGCTCATTTGTGGAGCACATTCTTCGTTTTCCAGGGTAGCAACCACGAATCGACAAATAATACAGAGGAGGCTGCAAGAATTCAAAAAAAATGTACTATGATTTGTATATTCCCAAGCTCCGTAACATAATTGCAGCATAGCTGGGAATAGCACTTTTGAGGTTTGACTTGTAATTTTATTAGGGGTTATTTTTCTTGTACATTAACTTTTTTAACGTATCAGTTTTATTTTAGCATGGTGGGCTTTATAGCGAATTGGTTTTATTTAGCAGATTGGCTCTGCTTAGCATATTGGCTTTGTTTGTTTGTATGCATTGGAAAAATGGAGACATTATTACTATAAGATCAATTTTGCCAACCTTAATTAATGCACATAAACAATAACTCAGCGGGTGTTGATGTTGGCGTTGTCCATCACTACGAAATCTGGGGTATATACTGGGGTACCGGGGTACTTTTAGAAAAAAAAGAAAAGGGCAAATGAACAAAAAAGAAAAAAAAAAGAAAAAAAAAACAGAAATTGGAGTTCTCCACTCATCCGAGAATCAAAGAGACTCTATAACTAGCAGGCAATTGATGTTTTAGATACATATGCCAGCTGTCAAGCTGAATTGCGGGGGTGAAGCGGACTAATTATTATTTTTTTTTTCACTGTAACTAAGCTAACGTCATGCAGAAAATTTTGTTCCTTCCTTCCGTGACGATGAACTAGTGCTAAGATATTAGATGTCTCTTGATAAAGGCAACATGAATGGAACTGAAGGCTCGAATAATCATGTGATAACTGAATGTAGTTGACTGTAATGAGTATGTTTTTCACATTTGACTATAATCTATATATTAATATATGGCAAAATGTATAGTGGAAGATATGACTGTAAAATTATAGTGAGATCCTAATAAAATAGTAGACAATCAAACCTTGATAATAGTAGTAAGTAATTATAAAACAGTAGTCTGAATAGTATTATTACTAGTAGAATTATAGCATAAAATCTATTATGTCACTTTTTTCCCTTCTTAGATCATAGTTCCGTATTCGGGACTCAAACTCGCCACCCTAGAAAAATTCCGTCAGATACCTTTTTCTGTTTTGTTGACTCATTTTTGACATAACGTCTCCGTGCGCCCAGCCGCATAGGACTGCGTTTTCCGTTGGTCCGAGACAGTCCTTCTCAGAGCGGCGTCAAACACTTCTAAGCTGTTCCGGCGTGTTTTCTCAGCAATCTGGCTCGCAACACCATTTCCGCATATCGGCATTGACCAAACTTTTAACCCTTGCCTGCTCACATCTTTAAAGTTTAACACCCTTACACCCAGTAAGATCTATATTTGTTAATACTTAACCCTTACACCAATTAATCTTGAGGTTCGATAACCCTTAACCCTAGAACCGATATCACTTCAAAACTACGAAAACCTTAACTCTACCAGCAAATATTACCACAAGAGTATCTACCTCCTCCTAAAACACAAAAATTTAAGAGCTACACATGAGGTTTTCTGAGCCAAGCTGCTTCTTTCTTCCTAAAACACGTTGACACAAACACTACGCCGTTCTTTTCTCGACTTCTTCCTTTGAAAAAGCAGAATTAAGCTTTGGATCTTACGTTTTCCTCAACTTTAAATTAAAAAAGGTAAGTTTGCATGTATTAAACAGATCAAGATCCAATAAAAAGAAAAAAACAAGAATTATATGCATCAAAATGACAAAAAAAGCTTTTCAAGGTAAACTATAATAAGTGAGAAAACAAAAACAAAAAAAAAGGCTTAAATAGTCGTTATTACTGACGTCTCATCGTTTTACGTCAAAGAAATACGCGTGGGGTGCGTCGCTACTCTAATAAATATATGTAACGTACGGTGTCTTGTCACCTCTCATTGCTTTCTCTCTTTCAGTTAATTTGTCGAATTCTTCAATGAATTCCGCATCTTGCTTCTTCTTGTTACCAATTTGATAGTATACGAAACAACCGCACATCATGACCATGGCGAAAACGACAAATGCAATAGAGATAGAAATACCCTTGACGTATCTAGGAGCATCCTTGGACAAGAAAATAAAAGTAGCAATAATACCACCAATGTTACCAAACCCAATTTGCCAGGCAGAACCAACAGATTTACGAAGATGACCTCCCAAATTAAGGGAGTTCCAACAAATTAAGGAAGGCATGGCTGAATAAAGTCCAGTAACTGCAAGGAAACATCCACCATAACGTGCTTGAATGTTATGCTTGCAACCAAGAACAATAGCTAATCCTGCAATGGCCATGAAAGAATTGAAAATAGCAAATGGTAAACGCTTCTTAAGTCTATCGGAGATAAATGAGATCATAATAGTGTAACCAAAAGCTACAAGCCATGGATAAATGGATCTTCTGTTAGCTTCTTCACCGGTGTATCCCATGACCTTGATGATAGAGGTGGCAAAGTATGCATAACCGTATGATGGAATAATAAGTCCAAAGTAAGCAAAAGCAGAGAGCCAAATGATAGGATCTTTGAAAACCTTGGCGACTTCCTTTGGTGTGTACTTATATGAAAAACCAGAGTCACCACCGTACACCTTAAGCTTTCCCTTAAGGAATTCACGCTCGTTGTCCTTCAAGAAACGTGAGTCTTCTGGGAAATCAGGAACAATAAAGAAAAGAATGAATGCAAGACCAGCAGTAAAGGTACCTTCGATGATGAAAATCCATTGCCATGATTTGAGGCCATGGACATTATTAAGATCATTGATTCTGTATGCGATAGCACCACCACAGGCACCGGCAAGACATGTACAACTGAAGAAGGTGGAAAATCTTCTTTGAGACTCATGTTTGGCATAGAAATTGGACAAGATGTAGAAAATAGCAGGGAAAGTACCGGATTCAAAAATACCAAGCAAGAATCTGCATGCTACAAGACTTCCAAAAGATTTTGCGAAACCCATACCAATGGAGACAACACCGAAGCAGAAGATACAACCTGATAACCATACATGAGGCTTAACAAATTTCAAAATGTAGTTGGATAAGACTTCAAAGAAAATGTAAGGCACAAAGAACACGGTTAAAGCAGTGTTGAATTGGTTACCATGGAGATTAAGTGAAGTAGACATACCATACACGGATGCGTTGGAAATATTAACTCTATCAAGGAAAGAAAGAAAATAAAGAAGAGCAAGAGGAGGTACAACACAAATATCTATTTTCCACATGAGTTTTGTTCGGTTGATGTTATACTGTTCTGCTAATTGATTCACTTTCTCGTCTTTTTCGGCATCAGTGAGGAATCCGCCGTTGGATTCTGCAGCATTGACGTTGCTGGATATAGCAATGTTTTCTTGCGATTCGACCTTTGAGTTGGTGTCGGTTCTTTTATCGTCGTTCATCATTATGGATGAGTTGTCACTAGCGGCTGACATTTCAATATATGTGTGATATGCGTGTTTGTTGCTATAAAACTATTGTTTTCAAGAGTGGTAAACCTAAGGATGCCACTGCTGAATAACAGTTAGAAAAAAGGTGCAATAACAAAGGGTGTTTATGTTTTTATTATTTGAGAATAGCTAAACGTATTCAAAATAATACACACGCAGTTAGTGATTAATGATAGCTTGTAGAGGTTATTGATTTGGTTCTACAAGAAATAAGTGAAATTTGAAATCTTTGGAAAATATATATCGGGGAGTTCATCCACTATTTATACATATTAGGTTAATCTGAATATGATCCTTTTATTCTATTTCGGTTAGTCATTACTGAAATTTTCAGAAAAAAAAAGAACAAAAAAGAAACAAGCTATGAAAATAGTGAAAAAAAAAATTTTGAAAACGCTATAGTAAAAATAAACTTTAATGTATAAGGTTCTTCTATCTGTCTGTATTAGGTTGAGTCATCACTGATAGCAAAAATTTCATATGTACGTTCATGTGTGAAATTTTTGGCCGCTACCGGCAACCTCAAAACGGATACATGACGCATAATTCCAGCTTAAGTCCCGTCAACCGGAGCCTTTCAAACCTCGCTCATGATCTTTAAGAGCTACCCCACACGGAGAGCCGATTCTTGACTTGCGAAAACCGGAGATTGACAGAATAGTAAAAAAGGAAATAACAATATTCAATCAATCACGTGCTTATCACGTGTGACACGATTAAGGCTTTGGCCACATCTATATGGGAGAAAACGTTTCGCTTTAATTTATTTCAATACTTGTTGTGCATGCCAAAGTAGTGGTCAATGAATCTCTAACACTTTTGAAGACGTAATGGAGCAAACATTTGAAGCCACTAGTGTCTATTGCTCAAGATACGTGTTTAATCTTTATAAATATAGAAATCAATACAGAATTATTGCTATTTCACCCTTCACAAAATTAAATAATTTGTCCAGTAGCAGTAACCTTGAATACAGTACCAGCCAGCAGCTGATATTTTCGGCAGAAAAAACTGTCACGTGACATTATTTTTGTTTTTTCAAATATCATGTATAGTTTTTGTTTTCTGTCAAATTGTGTACTAATTCTTCACTGTTGCTGGTTCAACGAAATCTCTCTAGTTTTTGCAGCTTTGGGATCCTTTTCAGCATATAGTGCACTTTATTTTATCATTCAAGTAAACCGTACCAAATAGCAAGTTTCGTTTATTAATCCACCTGGAGTTTTTGCAATTGCATCAGAAGTTAAGAAACTATGGAAGATCCAAAGATTCTCAAACAGTTTGGTTATTTGTCTCCGACAGAATTTCGCAATGATTTCATGAAGCCTGAGAAGTTGGACATCAAACTTCATCCAAATTTAAAGATTTGCAAGTCAAAGGAACTAGAAACTAACGGATTATTTTATGAGTTTACAAAAAGTGACAAGGAGAAAAACAGTGCATCCAACAGGTACTTTGATGAGGAGAAAACATTATTGGAGTTGATCAGAGTTCCTAGTGGGAGCATTTTAAACATGTTCACTTTAGGAGCCATTTTCCAAACTCAAGAAAAGTACGACAATGACAATTTTCAATTATTGGAAGACTGCATACAAAAAATAAATGAATTAGATGGCTCGAAGTTACCCACTTGTAGATGCAAGGAAGTTTATAACATATTCATGTCAATGTTCAATGTTAGTGATCTGGCAGAGAGTGAAAAACTTTCGATGTTTGAAATTAACGACAACACTATTTTGTTCATGTGTTTAAATGCTTTATTTTTTTGGAACTCTTACAAATCTGAAATTTTGCGCAGACTTGGAAAAACCAGCATTAAGTATTTTGATGATTCTCCTATAGAAAAATTTTTCCCGTATTTGAATTTATTGATTAATTCTGAAATATCCAACAATTTTTTGAAAAATAGCAAAAATTACGAATCTATCTTAGAAGGTACCACTCTCGATTTTTTGATCCCAAAAATACACAAGGAGCATGAGAAGTATGATCTAATTTTGTCCGCTTTCAACGAAAAATTCGAAGGTTGTGAAGATGTCTTGGGATCAAAGTTGATTACTTTGCAGACTTACTTGAATGTACTAGTAATTCTTGAGTCCAGATCATTGGAACTACCAAAAGTAGAACTGGCACTGTCAGACTCAGGGCCTAGTAACTACGTTCTGTACTTTAGCACATTGCTTCCTTTGGTAGATTTTGCTAATCATGACATGGAAAAATTGAACGCACACTTCGATGCAGACCCAAAAAATGGAGATGGTGTTCTTGTTCTTGATTTGACTTCAGTTGAAAATGATTTACAGCAAGAAGAGGCTTCCTTTGAAATTTTCATCAGATACACTGATGATGATACCGATATACTTCCTTTTATGTGCCAATACGGATTCATACCAAATAGTAGTTCGTGGAAAATTTATCCATTCCAGCTTAAAATATACAGTGAAGATGATGATAAGTGTTCTATTAGTAATGAAAAACTTTTTTCTATGGTCAATGTATTGTTTACTGGTGACTGTACAGTCTTGCAAATATCCGTTACTGGTGATCAAGAGAATGTCAAACTGACAACAATTCAATGTATTCAATTACTTTATGATAGTTTGCCAGTACTGATTCAGTCAGAGATAAATAAAGTCAATAGAGAAGAAGATCAAGAATTATCAGATGTTGAATATCTTCAAATTCTAAAACAGTATATGTTAAAGTATTGCATTCCTAGAAATACTACACTCATAAAACAAAAATTAAAAGATTTCCTGAATCAACCTAAAGAGGATCAGAATAATTCAGTAAATTTTTTTTTGAATTTCGAGCACAAATTAAACAGTAATTTGAAAGCATTTATGAGTAATCCGGACACCTCTATAGAGGACATTTTTGGATTCTATGATTAAATTCAGGCTACGAATCGTTATCCCTGCTAAATGTATATAGTAAAGAAGTCAATATAGGTTCGTAATTGAATTTGTGAGCTGGGGTATCTCATTTCTGTTTTCTTCTCATCATATCTGCTTGTCTCCGAAACTGAAATATCTAACAAATCTAAACCACTAATCGTATGCTGTGCTATATATATATATTATTGTAACATTTTTTTTCCCAATCAGTGAATTTCATGTTGTCTAAAAATTACTAGTATTTCTTACAGTACGTCCATGAAAAAAAAAAAAAAAGAACCATCTCATCTCTACATAATTTTTTTGCTTTTAATTTTTCAAATTTAAAAAAGAAAATTTTTAGTAATTCTTAATTTTTTTCATTAAATTCCACCACAACTACTTTGAAAACTTGTTAATATAATTGAAAAAACTAAATCATACAACCATTAGTAACAATGATTTCCACTAATTGTTGGGTTCCAAGAGGCTTTGCTTCTGAATTCCCAGAACAGTATCAACTTACCGAGGAAGAACTTGAAAAAATCGAACAATTAACAAATACGAAATTACAGGATGCAAAACAAGATTTGAAAGAAGAAGAAAAAAAGATCAGCACACAAAGCTTGAAAACACAAGAAGAAATTGATGATGATTTGAAGGAGTTTGATTTTGAGCATTATGATGACGATGAACAAGAGGATGAAGATATTGATGTTCAATTAATGAAAAACGCCCAAAAAGTAAATTTTTTACCAGGTTTATCTAATGATGCCAAGTACATTCAAGAGAATGAAGATGATGATCCATATTTATCTTTACCAAGTAGAAATGATGAAGATGATGAAGATGAAGATGATGAATTCATTCAAGAAGAGAAGCAGCATTTACAAATTTATCCTACAGATAATTTGGTTTTATCTGGTAGAACTGAGGATGACGTTTCTTATTTAGACGTTTATGTGTATGATGATGGTGCTGGTGCCCCAGAAGGCTCTAATGAGGATGCATTGGATAAGTTAGATCCAGATGTAAAAAACGGAATGGTGAGAGAGAGTAATTTGTACGTCCATCACGATATCATGATACCTGCATTTCCTTTGTGTGTTGAATGGTTAAGCTTCAAGCCTATGACATCAGAACATAACTCTACTGAAATTGCTAATTTTGCAGCTATTGGTACATTTGATCCTCAGATTGAAATTTGGAACTTAGATGTAGTAGAGAAAGCCTTTCCAGATGCCATTTTGGGGGAACAAGAATCTCAACAAATTTCTAAAAAGAAAAAGAAGAAGAGCAACAGTGGTCATGTCACCACACACCATACAGATGCTATTTTATCCTTAAGTAGTAATAAATTTCACAGAAACATTCTTGCATCTTCTAGTGCAGATAAAACTATCAAAATTTGGGATTTGACAACCTGTAAAGCTGTTGAATCGTATAATAAAATACATAATAATAAGCCAGTTAGTTCTATACAGTGGCACGCTACTGATAGTGATATCTTATTAAGTGGTGGTTACGACAGTAAAGTTGCTATCTCTAGTATCAAACAGGGTCAAAGTAAATACTGGCAAGTACAGCTGGGTGAAGAAATTGAAAATGTAACTTGGGGTAAAAGCGATAACTTGTTCTATTGTGGTACAGATAGTGGTACTGTTTATGGCTTTGATATCAGAAACGAAAGCAAACCATTATGGAAATTGCAGGCACATGATTCTGGAATTTCTTCTTTACAAAGCAATTCTTTTGTTGAAGGGTTATTAGTAACAAGTGGTATGAATGATAAAATTGCTAAACTATGGCAAGTCAAAGACAATAAGCCTCATATGATATTGTCGAGAGATTTTGGTGTTGGAAATGTATTGTCTACTTCTTTTGCAAGTGACATCGAAGTTGCCGGGCATGTTGTCGTTGGTGGTGTTAGTGGGCCTTTGAAAATGTGGGATGTCTTTTCCAATAAAACCATTAGAAAAGCATTTTCAAATGACTTAAAGGCAGCCCAAGAGGTAGCTAGACAAAATGCTGCTGCCAAGCATATTGCCTCCAGATTTTCTAGAAAGTATAACGACAAATACGGTGAACAGTTTGTTCAAACAGATAATCGTGACAATGAAGACAAAGAAGAAGATGACCAAGATGGTGATGCTGATATGAATGATGCTGAGTAAATATATTCATGTATCTAATTTCAAAGTATTTATATAATTCGTATTTATATTGACAATAATAGATAAATTAACACAATTTAATCATGCTATTAGTAAGTTTCAAAAATAATTATTCTACAAAACTGTTTATTTTTGTTTCGATTAGTGGTACTCTTAAATTGAAACCCAACGATCAAAAAAATAAAGTAAGCAAATTAGTTATTTAGATATAAATGTATATATATATATGCCAGTTTATATTGAACATGAAAAACTTCCTATTAAATTTTTTGTTATTTTGAAAGGCTAAATAAATGCAAACGATTTAGTTGTCTTCAAGGTCATCTTCATCGCCATAATCAAAATCCTCTATTTCATTAGAAACGCCTTCAGGATGATCTTTTTCCCACAATTCAATCCACTGAACAATTCTATCAACGTTATTTTCCATATCTTCAATGTTTTCGCTCTTCATTTCAATTACGATCTCACGTTTATAACTTTCGTTTGCTTCATTCAAAATGACGTTAAAAATTTCGGCATCCAAATTTTCATTTACTTTCACATCAGAATAGTTTCTTTTTTTTAATCTATCATACAAAATGGAATTATCTGTTCTTAATACAATCACCAAGTCAATTAATCTTTCAGGAAATAAATCACATGAGTGCCAGTCAACTAAAATACCGCCTTTTCTCAATATAACTTCTGTAGCATCAAATAATTTGTCATCATCCACAACGCTAGTATTTAGCCTATCATCAAATTCTTCGATACATTTGTTTTTTATAGCAAAGTCACTTACATTCAAATGTTCGAACTTTCCTGATAGTTGTTGGGCAATAGATTCACAGTGACTTGTTTTACCACATCCCGGTGTTCCTGTGATTATTATATTTGGCAATTTTCTGTATGTCATTTCAATTAATTTTATTCAATTTGAAGTTACAATACTCGGGAATTTTTTGCAATCTCGATCATTAACTAGCAATTCAAGATTCAATAAATGAAGTATATTTACTAAGCGTGACTTGATACTTCGATTCTATTCGATGATGTCTTTTTTTTTTTTTTTTTTTTTTTTTTTTTTTTTTATTTGACTGCATTGAAAAACAATCAAATATTATAAGGTAAAGGAAATTTTGGAAATTTCAATTCAATGTTTTACTTTTTAAGCTTTACTATTTAAAGGTAACATGAATTTTCTTTAATTAGTTTGTATGCCATTCAATATCAATAAGGGATGTTTAGATATTTGGTTATTGGCAGAAGAATATCCAGCATTCAATTTAACAAGCAAGTACGACAACAGGAAAATGTCAAAAGCATATTACAGTATTTGAAGCAAATATCCTCAAACGATTTGAGATCTTTGAATATCATGGATGTCAAGAACATAAATGAGAAAAATAATGATTTTTTGAATCATTTAAATATATGTTTGAATAAATCTTTTTGGAATTATATCACAGAATATCAAAAAACTATTCAGTATTTGAATATTGAAAACATTATAGATATCATACATGAAGATGAAAAATTGGCATCCATTTTCCATGAAGACAAATTAAAATTTTCGATTTTGAAATACATGACTGATATATCAAACAAATCAAGTGATGAGTTCTTTGAAAACTTGAATAATGAGGTTTTACTTAATGATTCACTTACTAGAAACCAAAGAAATGCTGTAGTTTTGAAGTTGTTGATGAAATTTTCACAAATAACGAAATTCAAAATTGAGCAAGATATACAAAGTATTTATCAAATGAAATTTAATGAGCTTAAGGATGTCTATGATAATGATGAACTTTTTATAAATAAAAAAATCATGGCTTTTTTCCAAACAGAAGACGAGAGGTTGTTTGAGAAATATTTGATTAAAGTTAAACCAGAAATTATAGATAATTTAATAGCGGCAGTAGAACCTAGAAATTATGATAAACTTTATTTAAATTTATTGAATAGCAACATTTGCTTGGATTTCTCCTCTAAAAAGAGCAAGCAGTTTGATGAGTTATTCAAATTTCTATCAAATAAATCAACTACTAAGAATAATGATATGGCATGTTCATTCAATTGGAAATTCACTCTACAAAAACTTTTTTATTCAAAAAGTTCTGATTGTATTGATGGTAACATTAACAAATTTTTAGTTATGAATTCCGAGGTTTTGAATGACTCATATTTTAAGTTCAAGTTATTAAGCATGTATTCATTTAATATGATGAGCAAAATCATATTCAAATATTCCAAAAAAAATAAAAATTTAACCAATTTTTTTACATTTAAAATCATAAAAAATTTGAGTAAAGAATTATACATTGGTAGCCAAGGAAATGAGAAAAATTTACAAAAATTAACAGAAATAAATCTGCAAAACTTAGAAATGGATGATTTTCTCAAATATTTGATTAACATTTTTATTCTAAAATATTCCAAAATTAGAAATAAAAAGATATTTTTGAATAGTCTACTTGAAACAATTTTCAACTATACGATCAAAAAAGGGTCTGTGGATTCCAGTTTAATGTTCGGTATATTTTGCAATATTATACAAGATAACAAAACCAATACAAAATTGAGTTTGACCAATTTTATACTACTAATGATTGTTTACTATAGAGAAAAAGGTTTAACTGATAAATCATTAAAATTAATCAATATCTTGATAAATAATATGAATGAAAAAATTAAGATGTTGAATGAAAACAATTCTGTGGTTTTAAAAGATTTATTAGTTGAGTTTTTATTTTTCTTGAAATTAAATTATCCAGATAATCCCAAAATATTTTTAAGCTACTATTTGACATTAATGAGCGCAAACAACTTAAAATACTATCATGATAACTATGAGTTGAACAATTCTTTTACTGTCTGTAATGAATTGGGATTGATTAAATTGGTATATGAAAATGATTTAAATCCTGTAAACTTAGAGAATTCGCAAGAATTCGAATTCTATCAGAATAATTTATTGAAATGCAAGTTGAAAAATAAAAATTTGAGAAATTTGAGAATGAATAATGAATCTTTAAGCATTTTTTACTCGCTTGTTTTCACAAAAATGATCAAGGATAATAGTTTGGATGATTTGCTATTGAAGAAAATGTTTGACAGATATGTTGAATTAGTAGCAAAATGCCAAAAAATAACTAAAAATGATCATGAAATTTTCGGAGAAAAAATCATTAAGGATACGATTTTAACCCAGTTCGTAAATGTGGCAATTAATAAGAAAAGAATTGACCTCGCGAATTATTTTCTTGTTGAATTTTTGAGTAAAGTCAAGATCTCAAACTTAAAGGCTAAAATTTTCGAGAGGCTAATATTGAAGAATTCTTTATTGTTTTTTAAGAATAACCAAGATTTGAAGAGTAAAGAAAGCATAAATCAAATACTAACTTTGATGGACTCCAAATTCAGTATTCAGGACTCATTCTTTATTGATTTCTCCTCGATTTTGATTCATTATAACTCGGATATCGAGAAAAGCCATGAGATCTACAACAGGCTAATTGAAACTGATGAAAGCAACTTTAAGGATTTCAGATATGTTAAGCATCTCTTGTTGATTCAAATTGCGCATTACAATAACTGGAAACTACCAACATATTTACAGGACATCAAATTCGAACAGCTCGATGTCAATAGGGAGGTCAGCCAGTCAAATTTTGAGCTAGACGACAACGATCTCTTAGAGTTTGAAAACGACAAGCTTGAAGACAAATTTGATAGCGCTACTCACGGTGGCAATAACCAGATCAATGCTGCTGACGAAGACCCACAGATAGACGTTAGTGCCGCCAATGAAGAAGCGTTCAAGCAGCTTTGCTTGGTCTTATCTGCTGATAGGGCCAGCAAAGCTCAAAACGTGGAAAAAATAGCTGCTTGATAATTTTCTACATAAAATTTCTGAAAGACCTCCATGTACATATATACCACCAGCATACTCTGCTGAAATAAACAAAGACAGTTTTGTTTGTTTATTTTTCTACAATTTAAATGTCGAATGTAAGCTTAAAGAAAATCAGAAATATTAAACGGTTTCCAATGATCCCCTAAACTAAGACATTAGGCACACCATAGAAGGCACGCCGTAACTTCAATTTGTCTCTGCTGTCCACACAATGTGATCCATTGAAAAAAGAATCAACTGCTCTATCTAATTTCAGAGATGTAAATTTAAAATTACTATCTTATCGAGAGAAATTCTACAAAAAATAAATATTGAGGTACTGAAAAGAAGTTCAAAAGTGCTGTGATTTTTTATTATATATATAGTTTTTTCAATTTTTTTTTATTTTAGGCTCACACTAATTTTTTAACCAGTTTAAAAGACGATAAAAAAACCGGTGGAAAATTAACTGAAAAAAAAATTCTGTATAATTTATTATGTCATAGATTTATTTTACAACGATTTGAGGTAATTTTAGGGTTTTTTGCATCCTTACAATTTCTATCAACTTTAATACTCAAAACTTTTAATGTCAAATAAGATTTAGATTTACGCTTATAGTGTTAGTTTCACAAACTAATGAATCTTGAATCATACATGTTTTGAGAAAATTATACTCCAAATTGATGTTTCGGTCTTTGGTGTTATTAATTGTCAGTTTTTAGCTTCTTTCTAGTAGATATCTGGTTGTTTTGTTAACTAGTTTGTAGTTTTACTAACGTATTTGATTTAAGTAATCAAATTATATTACCGTTTGAAAATATAGGTATTTAATAAATATAATCTTGTATCTTTAATCTTCTCGTAAATCTTATATTTTCTTTATCAATTTTTTCTCTTTCTATGTATTTTTTATTCTCCATATCAATTAGTTTATAGCATTTTCTATATTGCCCATAATAATTTTCTAAAATGTCAATGTTAAATTTATTGCAAGTTTCATATGCTGCATACAACGAATTTATTTCAACATAATCAAACTTGTCTAGTATCTCATTTTTTATATTCATTGCATTTTATCTTTGAATATATGATGGACCATTGTTGATGCTCCGTTACCGAATTTATATACTTATCGTTGTATGGATTATATATAAATTCCAAAAACACATTATTTTCTGTATATTCTAAAATTTCTGTTAATAAAAACATTCTGCATTTTGTCAAATTTTCCCATTTTTCTATGTTTCTAGCTTTTTTTAATACTCTTATATCATTTAAGATATTTTTCTTGCTTATTTCCTTATTTGTATCTATTTCCTTTTTTGAGTATATAAATTCTTCTATACGTTTTATATTGCTCAAATTTAATAACAAAGATCCACAGTCTATTGCCTTCAATCCATAGGTATCTACTAAATGATCATATGTTAACTTTTTCTTAAATATTTCGTCTGTAAAAAAACTATATTTCATACCATATTTTTGAAAATATTCAAAGGAAACAGGAAACCTTACAAAAAGTTTTTCCTTATCAAACTTGATATGATTTTCAAAAAAATTTTCCAAATTATATTTTTCTATTAATGATTTTGCCAGCCAATTCATTTTAGGATTTTTTATTTTTTCAAATAATTCTTTTTTGTTTTTTAAAATACATAGATATGGACTTATTTCATTTAAAACATCTATTTGGCATATGTTTTCTAAATTTTCGTCTGTTATCATATATAATGAACCTATTACATCTGTTTTATTTTTGAGTTCTATTCTCTCATCCCATGTTCCGCTAAGTATATGCCCTATAGCTAATGATTCATGATACTCAGGATCATCAAATTTGAAATTATTTATACAAAAAACAGCAAATTCTTTATTCTTTTTGCATCCTTGACATATACAATATAATATCGTTTGTCTAAAATTTTCTACTATGATTTAATCTATATTTTCCTTGAATTCATTCAATTCTCCATAATAAGCAGAAATCTGTAAGTTAAGTACCTCCTCCTTATCAAACTTTATGTCTTCTTCCTCAAAAATCATTGTGGTTTAATGTATTTTTCGAAACATAATACTCAATTATATTAGAAAAAAGAGCTGAAAAGTATTGTAACTCTTAACTATGTCTATATATTACTTTATTTTTTTTTAGTTTTTTTATTGTGGGTTGTGGATTTTTTTGTCTGACCCAAGAATACCGGCAGTATTTCAAACACATCATAAAATATTTAAAATTATTAGCAGATTTTAAAGGTTAAAGAAAAAGACATTCGAAGTTAATCTTAATTATTATTTTTATTAGTAGTTGCTTTCATTCAGTTATAATCAGTGAATTAAAAGAACCAGTAATTATAGCTTTTTCTATTTTAATTTCATTGCTCTTCAATTTATTATACTGAATAGTTTCTTATATTTGTCAGTTTTTTTCATTCAAAATTATCTGGGGAAGAAAACTTTATAAGAACCAAGAATAAAAGAATTAAAAAAAACGAGACAATAATCACTGATTCAAGGCACTGTAACGGTTTTCTGATATAAATTAAGCTTTTTAAACTTCACTAAAAATAAGGGAATCATACTAGAGAAAAATGGCAAGCGAGGAATTAAAAGTAGTTGCTCCAGAAGCTGTCAAAGCGGAAGATATTGAGGAGTCCAAGGCAGATACTCCATTGAAAAGTACAGCAGATGCAGGCTCTAAGAGTGAGAAGGAACCTGAGCAACCAGTTAAAGCTGAAGGGTTGCAAGAAGAAGCTAGCGATGCTAAGAAGAATGCCGATGGCGAACCAGTGACTGATGATGTCCCTGAAGTCAAAAAGAGAGTGTCTTTTAGCTCCGACCATTTGGCCGAACCGGACGAGAAATTTCAACCAAAAAACGACTTGAAAAGCAACCAGTCTATTTTAAAGGAGCCTAAACCTCCTGCAAGACCTGCAAGACCTGTATCTCCAAGAGAAAAGGCTAAGAAAACCTTGAAAGAAGCATTTCCAAATATTGAAGAAAAATACATCCTTTGTGCTTTGATTGCAAGTCAAGGAATAGTCGAGCCAGCATTCAATGCATTATTATTTTTGTCGGATCCAGACTCAAAGATCGAAATTCCTAAGGCTGGTTCATCCTTGGTTTCTGATAAGCCTTTGCCTCCAGTCAAGAGCAGACATCAAAAACAATTAGAAGAAGATGAAAGATTGGCCAGAAAATTGGCTAGAGAATTTCAAAAAGATGATCCAGTTTTGCGTCAAGGTCCTTTGAAAAATACCCAAAACCAACAACCTGCTAGACCACAAAGAAGATCTCAAAATCAATTCAATTACGATGATGATGCATTGAACTCCTTTTTTGATGAAGACTTACCACAATTCAAAAAACAGTTTGAGAAAGGCTTAGAGGATACAAAGACTAAAGTTGGTTCGTTTTTCCAAGGATTGTCTAAACAATTCCAAGATCTTACAAATGATGATTATACAGAGCTCAGTAGCCAACCTCCACGTCCTCCAAGAAAAGATAACGGATACTATCGTGATACTAAGGTTAATGATCAAAATTCTGATAACAATGGTCAATTATTTGGAGCCTTGGGTTCTTTGGGTTCTCCACCTACATCCAACAGAAGCTCAGCTACTTTTAAAAGAGACGAAGAATTTTCAACTATCAATTTGACTGATAATACTAAGGATTTACCAGATGTCCCGATTGCTCAAATGGAGAGCACTAAGACTGACATTTATGGAACACCTAAAAAAGCTCAAAATACTGGTACTTTTGAAAATAATAACGCCAGCTCAACTCCAGCTGCCAGTGCCGCTAAGTCAAGCGAGAAGAAATGGGAACCTTTACAGGATGTTCCTCCTCAACCTATGAACTCGGAAACTTTCTTAGTAACTAGCAGTGATGATGAGGATGAGGATGATGAAGAAGAAACGCAGCAACAAACTGGTGAAACAAAAGCTGCTGAAATTCCTTCATCTGGCGCAAAGTAATTAAAATCAGTGGACACCCCTATTTGGTTTTGAAAATTTGTAACGTTGCTTTAGTTTCTTGATTTTATAGTTTACATATTTACAATTCAGTTCCTCTCTTTTGTATTTTCCTTTTTTTTTTTTTCATCTCTTTTCATATATATATGAAAAAGAACTCTGAAAATGCCGTAGATAGCCTGAAATATTTCTTCATCCGTATACTGGTTGTTTTACATGATAATTTGAGTAATGCTTCTTTTAAATAACCATGTTAATTGATTTCATTGAGAATCAGCTTATTCACGTTGAAACTATTAACTCATAAATGTAGAGGGAAATAATCGGCCAATGTTTTACTTTTTTTTTCTGGTTTGTCATTTGTCATTAAAAGCTTAAGGTTGCCCGTCAAATTTACCCCATTACTAATCTTTATTTTCAAAAGGCATATGAGTTGTTAATACAGTTGATTCTCTTCAATTATCCCTAATTGAAACCAATTATTGCACAAAAGTGTTTTATTTAATGTTTAGAAAGTTTACTAGCAAGCAATTTATTAGAAAAATGCATATTGAATTTATTCCTATGAGATGGGGCACTGGTGATAATTATTGCTATCTATTAACAGATAGCAAAACAAAGAAAACATTAATTATCGATCCAGCAGAGCCTGAAGAAGTCATCCCTGTTTTAGAAAATAAGAAAAACCTATTGAAATTTGTTGGTGTTATCAACACACATCATCATTATGATCATTCTGGAGGTAACCTTGAATTATTGAATTATATATCCAAAGAGGAAGGGGAGCTGACAATCCCGTGCTACACTGGAAAAGATTCCAAATATTCTACTTATGTTCCAAAACATGGTGAAATTTTAAAGCTAGGTTCGGATATTGAGATTGAAGCTTTGCACACACCATGCCATACACAAGATTCAATCTGTTGGTATGCAAAGGACTTGAAAACTAATGAAAAAGCATTATTCTCCGGAGACACAATCTTCAATCTTGGAAACGGAAGATTTTTCGAAGGTACAGGTGAACAAATGGTGAAAATCATCTATGACATATTGCCGAAAAATGTAGATTCGGATACACTCTTGTATCCAGGACACGAATACACTAATGGCAATGCAAAGTTTGCCAAATCTGTGATGCCGCAAAGCGCCAAGTTACTGAAATACGTCGAAAGAACAAAGGGCGAAGAATTCACTACGGGAAAGTTCACGTTCCAGGATGAAATTGATGCTAATCCCTTTTTTAATTTAGATGACGCTGAAATATTAAAAGCTACTGATGGTGCCGGCAAATCAAAGAGCGAAATCATGGATAAGCTTCGTATCATGAAAAACAGATTTTAAATTAATATTAGTTTATATGTGCTAAGTAATAAGTGTTTGTTAAATTATGATTTAGCACAAAATCATTTAGGATTTTGACTAGCAAGGCACTCATTTATCTGCTTATTTGCCACCGTTTTGTTTTAATAAGATACTATATCATATGCAATTCATTATATATTTCTTAATTATTAAAATCTTAGACTTGATGAGAAGCATTCGGATTCAATTATATAATTATTATTTCTAAGATAATGCATGTTTATTTCCAATTTGTTATTTTCACTTATAGTACTATGATGATTGAATCAGCTATCATAATTTTTTTTTTTTCCTCAAATATGCACACACTTAACCAACAAATCCTTGAATAACTGAACTTTTGAAACTATATCAGATTGTAAGCGAGATAGTTAAATAAGGAAGACAGTCATGGCGGTTCGGAAAAGAATAATAAGCAGTTGTGAAGAGAAAGTGCTGAAACAAAATTCAGGCAATAATATTGGAAGAACGACAAAAATTATTAGACTTTATTCATACGAAGAGATACCTGACTGGCAAAAAGACAATGCTTATATTCATCACGGCTATATAAAGGAGAATAACAGCTTCAGAGAATGTTTTGATTCTTTGTTCTATTTACATAATGAAACTGTGAACATTTACACACACCTTATTCCCGGATTGACATTTGGGTTGATATGTGTTACTGGAATCTTTTTCATTTATTATTTGAACCACTTTTATTTTCCATTGTACCCAACCACAACTTGGAAAGATATATTAATGATAAGCATTTTTATCAGCGGTTGTGCAACCACATTATGTTTGAGTAGTTACTTCCACTGCTTCAAAGCCCATTCGCCAGATGTCGCCAAAATAGGAAATAAGCTTGATTACCTTGGAATAATATTGCTTATTGTAAGTTCTATGATCTCAATAAACTATTACGCATTTTACAATCATCCTAGTATTAGAAACTTTTTTTGGGGAATCACCGTTATCTTTGGCTTGGCTTGTTCAATAGTGACATTATTAGAAAGATTTAGAACTTCATCCTTCCGTGCTTACAGAGCTTCAATGTTTGTCATATTTGGTCTTTCTGGTGTGTTTCCAATTATATATGGAGCAATGATGTTTGATTTTGATGAATTTCTCAACAGGTCTCAATTCAAATGGATATTACTAGAGGGTATATTTTATTGCTTTGGAGCATTTTTGTATGCTATGAGAATACCAGAAAGGTTCAATCCAGGGAAATATGATCTATTTGGCCACTCTCATCAAATATTTCATGTTTTGGTTGTTATTGCAGCTTGTTGTCACGGTAAAGGATTATTAGATTCTTACAAATACACTCATAACTTCTTAAAGTAGCTAAAATCTTTATAAAATGTCTTTTTCAATTTCGTTACGTTTTTCCGCTCTAGGAAAGTACAACGATATTTTTAGAAATGAATAGTTGAACTGTGTCGATATGTTTGTTTGTTTTGTTTAAGATATTTCCTTTATTTACCTTCACTTTGAAAATTGAAATCACTTCGGCAAAGTGGGCAGGATCTGCCAATTGAACCTTTAAACCATGATACTAAACAGACGCTATGAAATTTTTTGTGACATACTGGGCAACTTTTCAAAGGCAGTAGATGCTTTTTTCCTGTCATAATACTACAGCAAATGCTACAATCTTCGAATTCATTAAAAATTTTTAGGATATATTTTTCAAAGCTCTCAACAATATCCACTATCTGGTTTTCTAGATATCTCCGGCTATCATATCTCAGTTGCTTTTTGCACTCATACAAGCAAGGCCTATTATTAATAAATTCAAGGTCTGATTCTATTGTTACCTCAAACTTGTCCAATGGATAATCATTAGGCATTTTGAATTTCAAGTTTAAATCATATTCGTCTATTTTATAAGTTAAGCAAATACTAAATTCTTCTTTATTGATTACGCACAGACGATTGAACTTTTGAGATATACTTATTCTTGACTTAACATTCTCTGAGACTTTACTGATTACTTTTTTAGAGAAGTTATCTTTTGTAAATATTCTGAACTCATTTTTTCTCAAACAAGTATTCATATTTTTAAACCAAATATATGTTTCATAATTTTTTAATAAAAGCATATAATAGTATGTTAGAATCAAAGCGCTATGAGGATTTCTTAGATTTTGATATTTCACCATCTTAAAAACGCTGTTGCTGACCATATTAAGTGAGTCGAAATTATCATAGATAGAATTCAATATTTTTTGAGTGGAAGTCAGAGACAAGCTTTTAATGTAACTCATTTTTACCTTTTCATTGTTCATATCATCTATCAGAAATAAAAGCTCAGACCAAGAAAATGAATCTTCACAGGTTTCAATACAGGAGTTTTCAGGTATATTATTGTCCAAAATCTCAAAACTTTCAATTGATTTAATTATTTCCTGAATTTTTTTAGGTTGCATTTTACTCTTAAGGTTTTTTCGTTGAGATAATGAAAAACATCATGTAAATAAATAAAACTTGGTTCAAAAACCTTTTGCTATGTAGTAACGAATGAATGTCTCTTCTGTTTTTCTTGAAATTATTGTAAGCCAAAGTCACTTTATCCACAGAATCCTAGAGAAGAATGAAAATTTCGAATACTTTATGTAAAGTTGTTAATGTTACTACAATGTTTGTATTGTTGTATTCTAAAAATAAAAAAAATAAAAAAAAGGAAACCATAACAGTCAAGCAGGAAATGAAAAAAAAAAACACATATAAATTTTCAATATATTTGAATTCAGACAATATTAAATTAACCTTCATTTTAAAAGAGAAGAGTTAGCGTAAATTGAATTGAAAATATTCTTAGTAAAATAATAATTGCTGAAGAAAAAAATACTCTTTCAAGTTATTGAGTTTCAAGCAAATTAGCCATAAAGAGCCATAAACACTATTGCGCCAACATTTCTGGAAATCATACGAAAGATAAAATTAATATTCATTTTCTCAACATATGTCATAATTTTTTTAGAAACTAATTATTCTTAAGCATGGCGCTTACCCGAAGTATTTTTCTCAATATCTATCTGGTCACAGCCCATTAGATCCCATATGTCCAGACCACTTAACATCGATCATCATCAGTTTCTAACAGCTGATTTTTCTTCTTCTGGCTTTCTCGTGGTTCTACATTAATTTAATTATTGTTTCTATTTGCTCTCATGCCATTTATAAAATAAATATGATCTTGTATCTATCCACGGATTGCGTTGAGACTCTATTCAATTCGTTACCGTTCTACGTCAAGAGTATTAGTTATTATCACATGTACGTAGTTGACACTACGCCTCTAGCTAATTTCAACGATGTGACTTACTGGTTTGGTATCATTGTATACACGGCTGTGTCTCTTTTTCTGTATTTGTTGTTTGTAGATTACTATCAAAAACTTTGTTAATTGGTTCAATTTTTATCATGAATATGGTTTTAAACTATTTGTGAATAATTATTATATATATATATATATATATATCAGCTTGCTGTTACATTCAATTAATTTACACCATTGGTTTTAATGCGTATGTAGCATTTTCGCTACCATATTGCATTGCTGCTTTTTGTCTAAGGAATTTATTATACCCAGTATTTGTATCCGCAGATACAATTTTCAGTTTTACTTACCTATCACATCAACTTCAACAACGATTGGCATCTAGTATTGACATGCAGCCATAGAATTTGGTAAATCCTTGTTCCCCAGATGAGATCCAATAATGGAAGATTCAAACATTATGTCTTTTCGTGCTACATAGTTGTCGCCTACAACCATGCCTAAATGGTTCATTTTTGTTTCAGTATTATACCATTCTCCCCATACCAATTTACCTTGTAGTTTGACAAACGGCGTGCTACATCCAATTTCCTTCGCACAAACCTCATGTAAAGTCTGCCAGGACTGTATAACATTACGATTGAGCTTACTTAATCTGGAAAAACAGAACAAAAACAAGGCCAAGAATACGGTGATTGACATAGCTATTAAAAGTCTTTCAATTTTGTACAACACCACCAGGTTATAGTTAACAGTACATTCGCTTATAATACATTCATTCTGGCTATCATAATTTGCGCCTATATCATTATATGATACCACACCATCTTTTATTGCTCCTATGTAATAGGACTCGGTGTATGCGCTTGTATTACCATTTTTATCAATCTTACCTGTTACTTGTGCGCTGAAATATTCAACGGTAAGAATTAATCGGCGCACATTATGGTAAGTATCTTGTGTCAATACATCATATGTCATCACGACAGCTCCATCGCTTGTTGAGTTTAATTGAAGAACTGCGCTATAATTACTCACGGAGATATTATCCAAGAATACAAATTGCGGGCCCTGCTGCAGCAATATACTATAGGCTTGGCCACACTTATCCACTGTGTTGAAATTTGAGTGATAAGCACTATTTGTAGTATTTCCCTTCGAACAGGCCTGGTAGTGTGTTTGTAGTGCTTCAGTATAGTTCACTGAAGCTGTCAGCAGGATAGAAGTCCTATTTGTGATTCCCCACTGAGCTGCATACAGAGTATTAAAATTGCTAGCTATAATGCCAATAACTTTGCCATCAGATGCAATGGAGTGTACTGATGTCTCATATCTGTACATTGTTAGTGATTCATTTTTTAGATTTTCGGCAAGAACATCACCCGACCCTGTCATGTTCAAGCCAAAACCATTCACGTTTGGTAACCGTGTCACTGTAGCCATTGTATTATTTAGTTCCTTTCTTGAGCCAGTTCTATAGTATGAAAATCCTTCAGAATTCTTTTGTACTATAGTAGATACCATACCTACGTTTTTCACTACTAAGCCTGGCTGTATCATCTCAAAGTTAGAAAGTCCTATGAAGGTGTAGTTTTCCAGGTTTAGTAAATTAGGCACCATACATGTTGCTACACCCCCCAAATTTTGGCTTACACAGTCCATTAGTGTATCTGCGTTAGCAATATCATAAAATTCAGCTGGCTTGTACATCACATCTGGAGCTTTGATCACTGTTTTGTTATAAATATTTTTATTTGCATCTGTTGGTGCGTAATAGTTTGACACGCTTCCATAAGGATAGTTGAATGCTGGCGCAAGCTTGGTGAAGCCAATTTCAGTCAAATTGATTGCAGATATAACAAGCGAAGCCAAAAAACACATTAATATGTATAAGTTAAGGCTATTGTGATTTCCTCCTATCTTTCTTATATAATATTTGTACTCTAATAGTGATAGTGACGTAGATATGCTGCTAATATATTGGCACCAAAGGTAACCTGTATCCATAGTAAAATTAATTGTTGTACTAATAATAAAATAGGTGATATAGACCAATGAGATGTTTATTATAGATAATAAAAATTGCTTGATTGCAGCACTTGCTAGCACTTCTCCTTGATAAAATACCGAAATCATTTGTTAATTGTGTGGATATTACCTATGCAGCAATAATTTCAAGCATCTACCTAACTATTGTCCTTAGTATCTGTCAATAAGATTTTATGTTAATTGTAAAGGTAACAATGATTAAAATTTTTAACTTTCTTCTCTTGTAGTATGACAATCAGTTGAGCATTTGCCCTACTCTTTATACAACAATATGAGAATGTTCCTAAAAACAAGAGACCCAAACTTTCATATGGATATTCACTTTCAAGTAAATATGTTGTGTTATGTACACTATCTGTGATGTTATGCAGGAGACCTATCATATAGTGTCTACATATTCTTCTAGAAGCGAGCTCTCCTCAGTGACCAGCATTTCAACCAACATTTCTAACTCTTTAATGTCGATGATGTCTATTCTAACTGTTTTAGTTTATTCCTTGATAACCATTTTTTCCAGATCATTGGGATCCTTGCCATGTCTATTTCAACCACGAATAGGACTACAGCTATCTCCTATCTTAGGTAAAGAGGCAAGTGACTTTATCAATATTAATATTTTCTTCAATATATCTCTCAGAATTATTGTGCATGCCAAGATATTATAAATTTTAACCATTTCATAATAATATAACTATGATTAGTGTTTTCATTTAATTATTATCAAAAATAATTGCATCCATAAATATCTTGGTTATGCGTGATGAAGCATAGTGATGCGATACAATGCAGTCAAGAACATTTTGGGAAATATGTTCAACAAGGAAACACATCAAAACCCCTAAAATATTTATTATGGCACAAAAATCAATATTATCACAAGATTATCAAATATTGAACTTCTTTTAAAAGGAACTTGGAAGAAGAATAACTTTTAATAAAGTTTTTTACTATACTTCACATAATAAATTATCCAATTTATAGAATATCTCCCAACCTTTATATTACCTATCGTGACGATCACATAATATAATTAAGCACCATCAATCATAAAATATATTACCTAAAGTATTAGTGAAATTTCTTCAACCTATATCACAACTATCAATCAAATCCTATGATCAATCTAGTTTCCATATTTCAATATGAAAGATAAAATGACTTCAATCAAGTCTTCCGTTAGAAAACTAGAAAACATGTATCTGATATCAAAAACTTCGGATCTTTCAAATCCATCAAATGTTCAACTAATAAAAAAGAATTGAAAAGATTTGTCGAATAAATTCGATTAACTCATGGAAATGTTCTAAATCCATAAATTAGTTTTAATTGGATTTGATGCAAGAAAACATTAGGTTTCCTCTTTAGCTGTTGATTTATCTGATGACATTGAAGAAGATCATACTAATGATTCCTCTACTAATAAAGCTGGCAAATTTATTGAGAAGCCCCAGGTTTCTTCACAGTCCATGTAAATGTTGAATAGAATGAATTTCCGAAGCGTACTATTATTATCTAATAATGTTTTCAATCGAAAATTTCAAACTGGTATGCATTGACATGTAGAACATCAGATCCATGTTACTGACTTGTATACTCTGGCGAAATTGGGCTTCTGTTATGTGCTGTCCTGAATCGCGAAAAATGGATGCATTTTATAAATTCATGGTATTAATTATTATATGCTGAATCAGAATAATCGTGAGTAAACGGCAAATCACCCCATCGACGTTTCAGCTTTAATGGAAAGATCTCCACAATTGAGCTAAGTGCCAGTCCATTCTTTCACGCAAAACATTAGCTAGTTCTTCGATCGTTATCTTGCTATGCACTGAAATTAGATTTGTTCTATTCGAGAATCTGTTCGTAACCACCAAATGAAAATCATCTTGCTGTTTTCCGGTGGAATGCCGTTAACAAAATCGATGAAACAAACATTCCTGTAGGAAATTGAAGAGAAGGAAATTAACCAGAAGCATTATTATAAGGGAAATCTTCCAGAAAATTAATTCTTTAACTGTTCATAACATAGTAATCTAGACTTTAAGATGTACTTTTTGGCTTAATCTAGGTTTTAAGAAGCGGTTTGCTTGCTTGATCTGACCAAGATATGTTTCCGTTTGCTTAATCTAGACTTGAATAAAGTAGTTCTAGTTTTTTAAGTGGAGTTCTACGAATCAGGTGAACAGCACGTGAATTATTGTCGTTATGAATAAATATTGCACGTGACTTCCATCTCAAAATTACGACTACGTCATCTAAATCAATATTAAAT
>JASTVB010000067.1:0-62239 GCA_031125705.1 Saccharomycopsis babjevae | reverse complement strand
TTTTTTTTTTTTTTTTTTTTTTTTTTTTTTTTTTTTTTTTTTTTTTTTTTTTTTTTTTTTTTTTTTTTTTTTTTATAGTTTTCTGTTTCGCAAAAAAGCTGCAGATCTTTTGATACGACATTAATTTTTGAAAACCACCAATAGGATAAAAAAACAGCCACATACGTACATATTTTGTGAAATAGACAGGCAGAAAAAAAAATTTTTTCTTAATAATATTATTAGGCTTGATATAGTAAAATAAAGAGCATATTTGCCAGCTCTTTACTACCTGGAGTTACCATTATTATCAAGAAAAAGTCAATCTCTTACAACACATATAATATTGAGTATTGTAAACGTTTTCAAAAATCTCACAAAAAAGATAAAGTAATACGTATAGACACAAAGAGGATCTTTAGATACTGAAGGATAAGTAAACAATGGCGTCAGAAGAAAGAACAGTATTCGCGTCAACTATTTTAGTTGAGAAGGAGCCACATGACGTGTCCAACATCTACTTGTCACGTTTGTTAGAATCTAAAGGATTGAATAACCAGATTGGGTCGTTTCTTTTTGATTACATGACGATCAATAGACATTACTCCAGCAAATTGAAGAAAATTCTTGACACAAAGGGCAAACGTCTCAACGAATCAATTGAACAGTACATCAAGAAGGAATCGCAACATGACTTGAAATACAAGGATGCCTCATATTTGTCGCAGGCTGACCATTTGGGTGAGTTTGCTCCACTTTGGGAGGGACTCTTGCAAGACATCAGAGAAGAAATTGTTATCTCCGAGACATTTTGCTCAAACATGGAAAAGCAATTAATCTCCCCATTGAAGAAGTGCTTTGACTTGAACAAAAACAAGAAATACAATAATATGCTTGAATCTGTTGGTGATTTGTCCTTAACTGCCTCCTCCGTTCATATGGATGACACCGAAAACCCAGACGAATCCTCTCACGCACATCACAGATTCTCTTTTGGCAAACACAACAGCGAAAACAAAAAATCCACAAATACCGAGTGGTTAACGAAATCCCCAGAAGTAACCGAAACATTTGAAAATTTCGAGTACAACAGATTGTTGTTCTTGAAAGATGTGCTTATTTCGTTTCAAAACAATTTGAATTTCAGATTCAATGAAAATCTAAAACATAACGAAAATTTGTTTTCTTTATTGGTAGATTTTAACCCAGACGAAGAAATTAATAGGTTCGCTAAGTTTGTCACTTCAGAAAAAAAACCTGCTACTACTTCTGAAAAGCCAAGTATTTCTAAGATCTCGACTACCAAACCTGTTTCAAATAATGTCCCAGTCTCAGGCGATGGTATGGATGAGATGAATTCTCCTCCAATCATCAACGAGTCTAAAAATTCAGCTTTTAATAACAAATCTGTTGAACCACAAGAACCACAACCTCGTTTAGTCCGCCAAGACTCCGCACCTTCTACTGTCGCTAGCGAGGAAGTTGCATCCCACAAAAAGAAACACACATCTGGCTTAAGATCTAAGGTTGGCACCTTGTTTGGAAGAAATAAAAAGAAAGATCATGCTAAGAATAAGCGCAGAAGCAACTCGATTGATGAAATTGATACTGTTGCTGAGCAGCCTCGTAATCCTATTCACGAATCTCCTGTTACTTCACCTATTCAAGAAGCCGACGAGCCTGAAATTGCTCCTGTATCCAAGCCTCAAGAACAAGCTAAAGATTTCAGTATTAATCAGAGTCCTTTGGTTCCTACTATGAGAAATACCGCAAGCACTTCCTCTGTTCCAACAATGGACAAACCTCTTCCAACTAATCCACCTGGTTATAAAGATGCCACTTACACTAATGGCAGTTCCGCTGTCGCTGGTACTGCTGCTCCACCACCTCCTGCTGCAAGAAAGTCTGTCGAACCAGCGCTAGCAGGTATTCCTGTTCAACAGCAACCTGAAGCTGCGAGAAAGAACAGAAAGGATATCCAATCAAAATTATTTACTAATTTGACTGCTGCAGACATTATGGAGCAAGGAAGCTTGGCCAATAATAATAACAGAATGTCTTTTATTGGCGAAGAGTCTCCATATAACAATAACAATTCATTCCCACCTTTACCTAAGAATGCTACTGATTATGTGGCTAATGCTACTAATTCTTCGACAGGTACTGCTTCAAGAAACAGTACATTCTTCGGTGGATTCTCCGATCCAAGTTCGATCAATCCAGGGTTCATGCATCAACGTAACAATAGTAACACATCATTACAACATTCTCAAGTTACCACTACCAATAAGAGTACTTCAGTCAATAAATTTATCCATCCTGAGCTTGCCGAAGTCGGTTTGAATGCTTCTATCTCTGAATTGATTAAGGTTGATCTAATCGATGGTGTAACGAATACTATTCAAGTAATTGGTGAAGTTGCCTTTACCTATATAAAATCTCCATCAGGCCAAACCCCTAGTAAAGGTTACATCAAACTTTTGGACAATTATGGTATTTTGCAAAAATTGACTCCTAATAATAATTTCCTTGAACCGTTAGATTCTAGTGGCAGTAATGAAACTGCTTATATGATTAATCTTCCGCAGATCAGCTCTAAAATGCTCGGAGGTTTGAAGTACATGACAACCAAGACCGAGCTGCCGGTTATAATCTTGCCTATATGGAGATTTGAGCAACATCAAGCAAGCTGTATGATTACAATCAAGCTCAGTGATCGCGTATTGAGTCATTTGCACAGAGCTAGCCCTTCAGCATTTGTCGAGTTGGAGAACTTCCTTTTATCTATTGGTTTGGATGATACTCCAGGTCTTGTAGTAAACTCTGCCATGAGCAGACCTGCTGGTGTATTCAACAAAGAAAGAAAGAGAATTACCTGGAAAATTACCGGTGATCAACAACCAATCAGACTCTCCTTAGAACATCCGGAACAAAAAATTGTTGCTAGATTCATGATTTCTAGCAGTGGAACTGGTCTAGTCAAGGAATGCAAAAAGGGTGCACAAGCGAAATTCAGTATCAAATATAACAAAGGTGGTGAATTCGCAGTTTCTGATATTGGTTTGAAGTTCAGTTCTGTGGAGAGCAACAATATCCAACAAGTTCTGGGCAACGGTATGAACTGGGAAGACTTTAACATTGCAAAAACTTTCTCAACTAGTGTCTTCAATGCTCACTCTATCTAAGACGTATGCGATGATATAAAAACCATTGTTTGTTTCGAAATTTTGGTGAAAGTAAGTTCAGAGAAAGAAAAAATTGATATTTTTTCAATATAAATTACAGTTTTTTTGTTTGTTTTATTTTTTGGTTATTTTTTACTGATTCATCTACTTTTTATTTTATATCCTTTCCAGTTTTATATGCATCTATAGCTTTTACTTAGTTGATTTATCTCTAAAATCGAAATTTGTCTTGTTTTTATTAGTTTTTTTTGTTTCTAAAAAATAATATATGTTTTTTTTTTGTTTATTTTTTTTGTTTTAATATTCAGTTTGCTTAAATTAAGTATCAAGTTGGATTTTCAAGTTGGGTTTTCATGTTGAAATTATTCAAATTTTGCACAGCCCAGACTTTTCAGCCAAAAAAAAAGTAATTGTTACGCATTAAACTCTAGAAAAAAAAAATATTTAATAACTAACTATACATGGAAGCCTCCATGATAAAAAAAAAAAGGCCAAGTATATTTTGACTTAATCAGAAGTTTTGTAGAGACTTGCAAATATTCAATTCGGTTTGCTAGTTATCATTTTGAGCAATTAATTAGTAGCAATTAATTCTTAAAATATCTTATGAAGAACAGGTATAATTTGAATTTTTTTTGCAATTTCAAGTATTTTTTTAATTTTTATTGGGCTTGAGATATACTGAAGATAATGAGGTTCAATTTAATGAATATATTCCTCCAACTATCGTTGGTATTTTGCGCCATTGGTGCCATGGGATTGAAAAATCCGATTGCAAAAGGTTTTAAGAAAGCTTCCAGACAAAAATTACTTAAGTTGAGAAACCCAGAGTCTGGTGTGATAAAGTTGAATTATAAAAACAATCCAACATTAGTGGAGACTGCAGTGAGAGATTTCAATACTGTTCTTTTTCTTACTGTTGACAGCAATAAAATTCATTGCATTTTGTGCGAATCCTTTGCTCCAATTTTTGAAAACAGTGCCAAGTACTATCTTCAAAACTTTAAGGAGGAAAATGATCTTTTTTTTGTGGAGTTGGAATATACACACAACGAACCTTTTTTCAAAGAGTTAGAAATTGGAAATGTTCCTCATGTTTGGATAGTACCTAATTACGATTTCCTTTATGAATATTTGCTAAAAGAAAAAGTGTCCAAAAAAGATCTTCAAGACTTCAAACGTTTCAATATCAAAACATGCAATCATTTTGCGCTTATCCCTGATGAAGGAACGACAGAACATTCATTCTCTCAATATGTTTCTCAAGCGTTAGACATAGCTTTTGATATTCCTGAACCAAAGAAGCCTATTTTTGAATTGAATGAAAATAATATAGCGAAGTTAGTTATTGTGTGCTCTTTGTTAGTTATACTTGTGAAAAGATCAAGAAGTAGCGAATCAAACTTCTTTAAAAAGTTTGTCCAGTATAGAGTATGGTGTGGTTTGTCTATTTTAGCTATCCTTTTGATGATATCTGGTTACATGTTCACAGTGGTTAGAGGTGTGCCTTTGGTCGGAATGAATGAAAATGGACCATTTTACTTTTCGGGTGGTTCTCAATACCAGATTGGTATTGAAACTTTTATTGTAGCTGGTATTTACTTGAGCATTGGTTTTTTTATGGTTTTGATCGTAGATATTATTCCAAAGATTACAAATAAGGAGGAAGAAGCAGGGAGTGATCAAACTGATTTTGAAATTGAAGTCACAGAAAAACAGGAGGAAATAATAATTGACGAAATTATTGAGAACGAAGATGGCGAGCAAATTGAGGAAATAAGTATTACTAATGTTACTGAAATTGAACCAAAAATAGTAAAGAAATCACAAATTCCTTTCAAAATAAACGAGAAATTTGCTTGTATATTTATCATATTGGCTTCTATTGGATTATTCTATTCTTATGATACCCTCATCCAAACCTACTTGAGAAAAGATGGTAGCTATCCTTTTAGATTAATTCATTAGTGCTTATATATACATTCTTTATACAGATATTATTAATATAATTTTCACATAGATACGAGATTTGCAAGCCAAAGACCTTGCAACTTAGAGATAAAAAGTTCGATTTGATTTGATGAAAAAAAAACCTATAGTATAAAGCATATCGATTAAGAACGAGTATATCAATAATATGAAATTAAACTTATTAAAAATAGAGAAAAGACAGAAACAAGAAAAACATTTTTTTAGAAAATAAAAAAAACCAACAAACCTTATTTAATTACTCTAACCTTTACTTTGAGACTTTCTTCTAACTCTGCGATCGTCACGATCCTTTTTCAATAATTCAGACCGGCTGTAAATTGAAGCAGATTCAAGGTTTGAATCAGCAGGACTCGGTGACCTCGATCCTTTATTTGATGAAAGCAGATTAGTATGACCGCAATTATCATCATTATCAATTGACATCTCGAATGATTTCAACATTTTGCTGGTCAATGGAGTAATTGGAACATCTTCACTCAATGATTGTAATGGAGAAGAGTTACTAGAAAACAGAGAGCGACTGCCTCTGATTCTTTGCTTAATAGGTGTTCTAGCTGGAGACTTTGCTAGATTAGGGGCATTTGATGTTGACTTGATTATTGGCGAAGATGCGGATTCAGTTTTACTGTGAACTTGGTTGTTTAAAACCATTTGCAAAATTGCATTTATATCACTATCATACTTAACACAATCGATTAAGGTATTTCTTCTCACAAATTCTTTAATCCAAAACTCATTTCTAAATAGCTCCCATGATTCTCTAACATTGTTATTAAAAACTCTTGAATTTAAGCTTAGTTTGATTCTAAAAAATGACGCATTCGAATTCACAATCTGATAGTTGATTTCATCGCTGTTTGATGCAATATTTATAAATTTCAAATCTAATAATTCAATTTTCAATTTCAACACTTTTAGAAAGCATAATATGCTTTTCAAAAATAAAAAATTTGGAATTCTCGTATTTCTGATTAAAAAAGGAAAAGGTTTAACATTTTCTAGCACGAAAAGACCAATTTCACAATACATATTCAAAACCAATTTTATACTATTCATTATGAATATGTCAAAATATGAATTAGGTAGTTTCAATAATCTTAAGTTCAAACTTCTTAGTGATTTATTTGTTAATAATAAAAATTTCTTAGGTATCACTATAGTTTTCTTATATTCTCCAGATATATGGAATAGGATAATAGTAATGATCTCTAATATAAGCACAAATCTGAGTATAGAATTCAAATAACTTGATTTACTATCCGCTATCATCACATTTGCAGAACTGTAGTCCACGATGGGAACATAAAGTTTAATAAAAATCATGATACTGGTGATAATTAGCGAGAAGTAGAAAACCATGAACTTATGCCTAATCGACAGCTGCTCAAGGTATTGCCTTCTCAAATTTTGCTCAAGAATTAGCAAATTTCTAAATACCTTGAATTGCTTAGATGTGGAAGACCGACTAGCCCCAACACTACTGGTTTTAGATTTTCTTCTTTTTGATTTCCCTAATAGAGGTGAGTTATTGGGACTTTGCAACAGCCCATTATGGCCATTATTTGATTTACTTGATTCTTTTTCGGGTTTTCCATCTATCATTGCAGAATCAGCATTTGGATCCTCTATTATTGCTGAGTCAGATTGCACAAATCGAGAAGTCATGTCCTTTCTGGAAAGAGGACTTGCTTCAAATTCTGAAAATGCCTCATCAAGAACAAAATTATTGGAAGAAGAAACAGGGGTGTCGTAGCTCACTGGCGAGTGTCCTATTTCCTCAAGCAAATCACTTGCAGAAGATTGTGGTGAGTCCATTACTATCAGGTACTTCTTATTATTAAAATATTGTTATACAGTAGTACTTCGTCTGAGTTTCTTGATCAACTGTTCTATTCTATCTATGCTGAGCACACTTCGATTTTCAAATCTTTGATGATCTCCTATCAAAATTCAAAACTAACCTGAATTATCCAAAAGAGTCTTAACAGTAATAAAACCAAATAATGATAAACTTGCCAAACCAGATTCAACAAATATCAATAGAAAAACAAAAAATAGAGCGAGAAAAACGTAAGCAATTCTAAAAACCAAAAGAATCAAGATAATCAACAAAAAAAAACTAGACAACCAAGAGAAGAATAGCTGATTTTTAGCCAATCCCAAACTATTAACAATTTTAATATCTTTTGGCAGTTTATTTTACTTATGTTGAAAATTGTGATTCATCAAAATATGCAACGAAGTCACCTTACAACCTTTTTTATTTATTTACCATTTTAATTTTTAATTTGGTTCTTTTATAGAAGAAGTCCACAAGAAAAAAAAAATTTCAACATTTTTTGACTAAGAAACTATATATTTTCAAAAACCGCACGTGACTATTAATCACTAAGTTTTCAGTATGCAACTGAAAGATAAAGAGAAATTAAGAATGAAAAGTTTCAAAAAAACCATTAATAACTCTACCAATGCTTTGACCATTATTGCAAGTTTCGTTGTTGATTATATCAAAATATTTTTCAGGAGTAATGATTTTGTTTAAAACCATTCTGATTAACAAAACCTGTTGCATGAAATCTGTAGAGAATTCTGGATGCCCTTGAAAAGTAAGAATATTGAATTTGTTGAATAACCCTTGAATGGAACAGATCTCAGTAGATCCAACTACATCAAGATCTTTCAAGGGTAAACACTTTTCATCCGCTTCGGGGATACTATAAACTATATCGCCATGTGATTCGGAAAGATACAAATTTGTGAAATCGCAGATATCAAATCCTTTTTTGTTATTATCCAGCGCATTCACGGCGTCTTCTAAGAAATCTGCTGCATATTTCTGAAATCCTTTCGAAACATTAATACGTGTGGCTCCAAGTTCCCAGCCTTTGTTGTTTCTGTTAACACGCTCATCGGCTTCAATTATTTGATGACCATTTCTACTGTTGTAATATCTGTTAATCAACTTTCCAATAAGCTGATGACCAAAGCAGATGCCGCATACCGGAATCTTTCTGTAGAATTGCGAGCTTTCGTCAAAAAGAATATCATTAATAAGTTTCTCTAATCTTTGTAGCCAATGAGCATTATTGTTAAAACTGTCATCTCTAGATCCTGTAAGAAAAAGCCCCTTGCAATGCTTCAACTCTTCTTCAGTAGGTAACTCTCCAAATTCCTTGGCTCTATACTTTTTATAAATAGTATATTTTCCCTGATATGGGTTCTCTAATAAAAGTTTGGCAGATTGGTCTGCAAAATCACCAAACTTAATTCGAGGCCCTGATCCTTCTGGCGAAGACGGAACGTCTGTGAAAATAATGGCAATGAATTCGTTATGGATACTCATTTTGCTGCTGCTGCGCTTCCACGTATTGATTCTTGTGGCTGTTGTACTGAAAATAAGTTAACAATATTGTTCTAAAAATTATGTCAGTTAGTTTCTACTACTCATAGTGGTGACTATGAATGGATATTTAATTTGTTATTTTCAGGTTTTTCATATGTTCAATCTTCATGACTTTTTTAGTTTTTTTTTTATGGCTGTAATCTTCTGAGTCATTGAAAACAGATAAGGAAACCTTAATTCGTACAAAATTTCAAAGCTACAATTATTCACTATAAACAAGATATATTTTTTAAATCTGTGAGTTAGTTTGCAGAGGTAGTTATTTGATTGCTGAAACGTTCCTCTTTCAACAATAAATACAGCATGTATGTTCGACTCACCCATCAAACAGCGACATTTGTCGCCATAACTAACCAACTTATAAGAGTTATGTATAAAAATATAAATTATGAGTTCCTTATGTATAAAAATATAAATTATGAGTTCCTTATGTATCATAATTTGTTGAATTTTCAACATGCAGAAATTGTAAATTACTTGTTTAGTCCAAATAGAAAAGCTAATTCTAAAAAAATATACCTGTCAGATATGCGTTTTTTTGTTAATTTATCTCCATTTTTTTTTCTATTACTTTTTGATTCATTTTCTTTTCTTTTCTAATTCAGTCATTACTTTATATATTGAAAATAGATTGTCATACGTTGATAAATCTTTTCAATTTTTATGATTGTTATGAGTGTTTATAATATTCTATTTTTTGGTAATGAAAGTGTTTTTTTTCATTAATAAATAATATTAAGGCAATTGTTTCTCTAAACTATATTATACTAAGACTCCAAGTGAAATGTTATTAGCCATCTACAATCTGCTTGTTCAGAATTTCAATGTTTCTAATTCAATGATTCACTCTGCTGTTTTTGGAAGTGAGCGAAAATACAACGCTATTGTGAGAGCAAATACTATAAAAAGGCATTTGAGTAAAAGTTCCAACACAAGAATAAAAGAAGATGTAGAGGATGAACTAAAGAAGGAAAGCATGCAAGATCATGTTTTTAAAAGCTCGGATAGTGACGTGACTTCGGGCTCAATATTTTTTGAGGATATTCCAGTTAGTGTTCATGAAATTCCATGCTTTTTTGATAAGCATGACCCAAGAAGCGTGATCTTTCAATATAATAGTGATGATGAAGTAGACTTACAGAGCTCAAGTTTTAGTGTGCAGAAGCATAATATCGATAATGAAATTATCATAAATAAAAGACAACAAAGGCAACAAACTTCTGTACGGAACAACAATAGTGGAAATACAACTAAGACCTTGGTAGAAAGTGAGAGCAATCAATTTTGGAAAAATGCAGAATTTCAAGATTTTGCTCCAGACAATGACTCAAATGTTGCAGTACACGAGAAAGCTAATTCTATTATTAACACCAATACAAATCTTGTAAACAATAGAAAACAAGCAATTGAAAACAAATTTGAGGATCCTTTAGAGTTTTTCAACAAAATTTTCTTCAACATGTTAGAGACGACTTTGAAAGAAACTATTGAAAAGTATAAAGAAATAGCAAAGATGTTTGAATTAATCGATGAAGATAAACATACAATAGAAAAGTATATCGAATATTGTTATTCTCAAAATTGTTTAGATAAAAACTTTCAATTACAAACGCTTATTAAAGAATACACAATGTTTGAAAGCAATTTTTCTAAAAATAGACAAAAAAAGCTGAGATAAAGTTTAACGATTTAATTATTTTAACGAAGAATAATATACTAGAGCGATGGATTTTGGAGCATCAAAACTTCTTTATTAAACAGATGAATGAAAATAGTTTACTAATCATTATTAATATGAACTACTTTTCCACTGAACTGCAAAATATAAAAATTAACAATAAACTGAAAAAAGAGATATTGAATGTAATGGAAAAATTCTTGCAAATTTGGTGGAGATCAGAAATTCAAAACTCAAGAAAAAAGCCAAGAGGATTGGCTAAACATGTAAAATTTATTAAAATTCTTGTTAAACGAGATGATGAATCTGATAGTTTAGGTAATGATTGTTTCAGGTCCCATACACCTATTAAGAAAGTAAAACGAAAATCTTTTAGGCAAAGATTTCTGGTGGGTTCGAAGACTAATACCGTTCACCAAATATTGATTGAGTTTTTGAGCTTGAAGAATTACACATTTGAAAATGACACTGAGAATGAAATTGTTATCACTGGTAGAAACTAAAAAAAAATTTAACTTTCTATTTCCGGAAATTCTGTAAACTTACAAGGTTCAATATATTCACTACTATTTATTTTAGAGAAAAAAAAACCGTTCTTTATAAATTTTTTTTTAGTTCAAGTTAATTATTCGCGTTTATTGAAGGCTGAAACGAAGCCTTAAAATATATACAAAGGTTTTATTTAAAATTGTTACCATCTCGATTTAACTAAATCTATATCTATAGCTTTTTCTTTTCCATTCCTTGCTTTTTGATTATTTGTGAAAAGTTTGAATTAGATAAAAAGAGAAAAGATAATTAATTTTTTTCATTAGGCGCTGATTTCTCTGATTGTTCTTTCTTGAGTTCCTGCCTGTAATTTATTTCATTAATAAGTCTCTCCTTCGCAAAATACACCTTTGATTGAAGATAGAAACTTCCAGCTTTTTCTTTCGAGTTTATGTCAAACAAATACTGGTATTTCTTATTCACATTATCAGAACTTAAGCCATCTTTGGAAGGATCGATGTCCAAAACCTTGCATGCCTCATCAAATTGAATACCCCCGCTTGTAGCAGCAGCAGCAGCTTTTGCGGAAGCAGAAGCCTGTTGTTTGGCACCTGCACTAGCAGCCTGCTTGTAGGCTTGGGTGAACGCAGCGCCAAACACTTTGGCGCCGGTAAACATGACTCTCATAAGAACTCTGTGTGCCTAAATGCATTCAAAATTTATGTTAGTAAATGCCCTGGAATTAATCTCGAAAAAACAAGTTGTTTTGCCAAGCTCTTTTTTAATGCTTTGGAATTATTCTCAAAATAGAAAGTCGTTTGGCCAGGCTCTTCTTAGCTTTATTGTCTATCTTTCGGTATATTTTGGCGTCTTCTCTGGGTTATCGCCTTCCATTCTTTCTATTTTCTCTCAACTAAAACTTGCCAGAAACATCTATGTAAAATTACATACCATTTTATAAAAACCCTGCTGATTTTTCTATGTTACTATTTTATAGCTTTTTATGCTCGTTTTCTTGGATATTTAATGGAATTGATAGTAACATTGTTGATAGATCCGTCGAATCCTTCAGAATCTTTTCTAAAGTTCTTTTCTTTTTTTTTCGATTTTTCCATTTCTTTGTCAAAACAAAAAAAAAAAAAAAATTTTGAATCTATGAAAACGGGGCTCAAACCCAAATAATTTTTTCGTATCTTCATTATTCAACATGGGAAAATTCAATTTTTACAAAATAGGAAATATTTACAATTGAAATATGGAATAAAACAGTTACAATGAAAATAAGTTTATTATTAGTATACAAAAAATAGCAAAAAAACTAAAATATATAATATGTGGTCATAATTATGCAAAAAATAATCCAAACAATAAGAGGAAAGTAGATACGGATAACTTACCTTTATTGGAAACTGCAATATCCTTGAATGTAAAAGTAGCGCTTCTGCTGCTTGTTGATGGGTTTGTACTTTTCATAGTGGTGGTTTGTCCATTGGTTAAAGTCACAGTAAGTCCCGTGTTGGCCAAAGCAGTAGTTGTTGCCAATGAATTACCTAATAAATAGGTTATAGTGGTCACAGAGCCGGAGCTACTCGAAGTGCTACTGCTACTCGAACTTGAAGAAGTTGTGGTTGGAAGACCCTGTGTGACGGTACTAGTAATAATAGTGCTTGATGGACTAGAGCCACTAAGTATTGTAGTGGCTACCGCGTCCACTGTTTGCAACGTCACAACACCGTTGTTTGAATTATTGTCGACCGTTGAAGAATAAATTGTCTTACAAATCTTATCTTGACAAGATACTATCGTCATTAACTCGGTCGAAACGGTGGAGACAATCATACTTGTTAGGACCTCTGTAACACAAGATGTGGTCTGAACAGTGTATGTAGTAACCACAATCACTGTGTTGTCGCCTTGAGAGGTCCACGTACTTGTCACTGGGACTGATGTAGTCAATGTGATGACAGACTGACTGTAACCAACAGATGTGTAGGTAGATACTGCGCCAGTTATTGTAGACAAAGCGACACCTTTAGAATCAGTGACAACTTCTGTAGAATAAACTGTTACGGCATTTCCCATAACAACAGAGGCAGAGTCATCATCGTCTCCGTTCACTGTTATAGTAGTGGCAGAACCGAAAACTGTGCTGAGCTGAAGTGCCGCAAAAAATATGAGCTGAAACAAATGAGTTGGGTGCATTCTTTTTCCTGGCCTCTTTGAATGAGTTCTTTGGGTATATAGTAGCAAATGGGTATAAGGGAGATTATATGCTATGGAGCTGGTCGGGGATGCAAAAGCCAAATAATGAATAATTTGCTAATCAGGGACAATTGAAGAAAATAATCAAGAAAAACAAAGAATCAATCTAAAAATCAAAAAAATAGAAATCCGATCAAAACAGAAGATAGCGGAAGTTGTGTTTGTAGAAAAATGAATTCTCCAGGAAAATCGTGTATATTTATACAAATGGGTGATAGAATTCAACTTTTGGATCAATGCTGAATCCATCAAAAACATGCGTTTTTAAATCACTAAAACAGAAAAAACAAAAAGAAAATACAAAGTATAGTCACAGATAATCAAAAAAACCATTGGATTTTTAGCTTACCAGCACACTTTCTTTCCAATACTTCCGTCTGATTTGTACCAAAAACTTGCAAATGCCTTGTTTGTGTGCACTGCACCATGGTTCAAAGTATACCAAAAATCTTAATTTATGTACCATAATTCACAGTTTTCTAAAAATTCTGATCCATACAGTCGAATAATTCCTTAGGTCTTCTCATTTCAAAAAATGGTCAACTTTCGATGGCTGGCTACCTTTGAACCTCGTCTAAGCATGAGCATGCATGTATCCATTCAAGGACAGCTTTGATGTTTCGCGCATGCTCTGTGGTCGGTCTTATTGACAGTACAATAAACGCTGAACGCTGAATAGTTCAACCAACAATCTTGGAGTTTAACAATTAAAATATAAAGATTCAGTTACTTTTCATAATCGACGAAATTTCTGGGTTATCTTCTTTAATAGAAACAGTATTGTTGCATAGAGAAAAACTAAGAAAAATGTGTCAAAAATTCTACATAAAAATTCTCACGTGGAATTCACATGATTATTTTCTCGGAAAATATCTGACCACGTGATTTTTCAAAAATTCATAATCACGTGATAAAAATGCAGCTCACAAGATATCAAACGATGACTAAATGACTAAATGACTAAGTAACATTTCGAGAAGCTACAGTGAAAAAAAATTTTGAAAAAAAAAACATCTATATATATACATATGATCATAAAAAAAAAGAAACAACAGCATTACTATATCTATTGTATATTTTATTCAAATTGTTCAAGTATCTGAAAGGTTGATTGTTATCTTGCGGTTTTTCATTTGCATTTTAAGTAACCGTCTTTAAGACTTTCTTTTGCAAAAATCTTTCTTTTCAATTCTAAGAACCCACCGAGCATCATGCCAAACAAGTTTTCCATTAAGGTTCCAGCATCATCTGCAAATATTGGCCCGGGATTTGATGTCCTTGGGATCGGTTTGAACCTTTACCTTGAGGTAAATGTCCAGATCGATGTTTCCTTGCAAAAAGAGGGCGGCTTTGACAAATACAACTGCAGAATAACGTATGAAGGCCAGGGTGCTAAGGACGTCCCATTGGCATCTGATGCAAACTTGGTGACTAACACTGCCTTATATGTTCTAAGATGCCATGACATTTACGAGTTTCCTGAAGGAACACATATCCACGTCAATAACCCCATTCCTTTGGGCAGGGGCCTTGGATCTTCAGGTGCGGCGATTGTCGCGGGGGTAATGATAGCCAACGGAGTAGCTGATTTGGGCCTCAGCAAAACTAGATTATTAGATTTCTGCTTGTTGATCGAAAGGCACCCAGACAATATTGCTGCTGCCATGTTAGGAGGCTTTGTTGGTAGCTTTTTACGTAAGTTAAGTGACAATGAAATTCAACCTACTGAAATCCCAATGACTGATATTCTTCCAAAAGCTTCTACTTCGAAGATCACCAGCTCTAAACCCCCTGTTCCTCCAATGAATCTCGGTAGCTATGTGCAATACAATTGGTGCAAGCAAATCAAGTGCGTCACTATCATTCCAAACTTTGAAGTTTCTACTGACAAAGCAAGAGCTGTCTTGCCTCCATCATATTCCAGAGAAGACGTGGTCTTTAACTTGCAAAGATTGGCTGTATTGACTACAGCTTTAACAAGATCTCCTCCTGATGCTAATCTAATATATTCTGCCATGCAAGACAAGATTCATCAACCTTACAGACAAACTTTGATTCCTGGTTTGACAGAAATAACCACGAAGCTTACTCCTCTGGCATGTCCTGGTCTTTTAGGTATTTGTCTTTCTGGTGCTGGTCCTACTATTCTTGCTTTAGCTACTGAAAATTTTGAGCAAATTGCTCAGTCAATTTTAACTATTTTCGAAAAACATGACATTTCATGCCTGTGGAAAGTATTAGAGCCTGCGTATGATGGTGCTGAATTCATTCAATAATCTAGATCTAATTAATTGCACCAAATATTCTTCAAATCCAAATTTCTATATATTTAGATGATTAAGCCATATGTATATTAATATAGACCCAAATCAAATAATACAATTGCTTCTCTTTATGATTATGTAAGTTATGCATATTATTTTCTACATTTTGTTCCCAATTATTCGACTTTATCCTTTTTTTTTCTCAAAAATTATTTTGAACTGGATATCTTTTAAAAGCATTTTTATATATTTCTATATACATGATTGATATGATTGAAAGCTTTTTCTAAATCTAATTTATAGGGAAGAAAGTTGAATTTAAATTGTCTATTGTGCACTTAATGGAACTTTTTCTTTATCACTTCCAGGAACGACCGTATTAGTTACATTTTTTAATTTATCCAACTTTTCACCTTTACAAACTTTTACCATTTCATCTTTATTCAAAGTTTCATATTCTATTAAGCCTTTGGCTAATCTTTCCAATTCAAGTCTTTTATCAGTCAACATGTTTCTAGTTCTACTTTCACTTTCTCTTAATAAATGAACAATTTCTTGATCAGCAGAATCACGAACTTTAGGTGACCATTTTTCCCAATCTTGTGCAAGCTGAACAGGTCCGACCTTATCGCTCATCCCATATTGAGTTACCATAGCTCTTGCAGTACCAGTTGCATTACTTAAATCACTGGCACAACCGCCGGACACATTCTCGATACCGTAAATTAATTCTTCAGCTATTTTGCCACCCATTGCTACATCAAGTGATGCCAATAATTCCTTTCTAGTAACATCATGCTTATCCATTTCTGGTAACTGGAAAGTGATACCTAGTGCTCTACCTCTTGGTAAAATCGTAGCTTTGTATAAACTAGTGGCGCCAGGAGTAAACATTGCCATGATTGCATGACCAGCTTCATGGTAAGCGGTAGCTCTACGAGTTTCTTCAGTCATAACCATTGATTTCTTGGCTGCGCCCATCAAAATTTTATCTTTAGCCCATTCAAAATGTGTCATATCAACAGACAAAGCATTTTCTTGGGAAGCATGAACAGCAGCCTGATTAACCAAGTTCATTAATTCTGCACCACTAAAACCCGGAGTGCTTCTTGCAATAATAGTTGTATCAACATTTGGGGATACCTCAACGTTGCGCAAATGTTGCTTCAAAATTTCAGCACGGCCTCTTACGTCTGGTAGACTCACATCAACAATCTTATCAAATCTTCCTGGTCTAGTCAAAGCTTTGTCCAAGGATTCTGGGAAATTCGTAGCACCAATAATTATCACTCCAGAACTTTGCTTGAAGCCATCCAATTCAACCAATATCTGATTCAAAGTCTGTTTTGCATACGCTGGATCTTTAGGGTTTCTCTTACCTCCAACAGCATCCAATTCATCAATAAAAACAATAGCAGGAGATTTCTCTCTTGCCTGAGCAAACAATTCACGGACTCTTTTAGCACCAACACCTACATATAACTCTTCAAATTCTGAACCAGACATGAAAAAGAATGGGACACCAGCTTCACCAGCAGTGGCTCTTGCAAGCATAGTTTTACCAGTACCTGGAGGACCAGTCAACAATATCCCTTTTGGCAATTTACCACCGAGGCCAGTGAACTTAGAAGGATCTTTTAAAAATTCAACAACTTCTTCTAATTCCGCTCTAGCTTCGTCCACACCTTTAACATCATCAAATTTCACATTCGACTTGGAGACATCAACAGACTTATACTCCAAATCAGAATTCTTAATTATACCACTAGATTCAGTCAACCAGCTAAAGCCTTCAAGTGCAAAATAAACAATAATTCCTAATGTGACAACCCATCTTAAAGTCTTTAAGAACAAAGACAACTTAGTCTCATTAATGATAACATGGATTGGTTGAGCCTTTGTTCCACCAATGAAAGGGGATACCGGGGCAACAGAAGCAGGATGGGAACTCGCCGAGGCAAAAGAATTTGGAGTCTCTGCGGACGATGATGAAAGCATAGTAGAGCGAACGTTAGCAGCTTTATCGGCTTGACCGGTTTTCTCTAAAGCCTCGATGTAACATCTGACGGCATCCTGGTTTTGCGAGACGCTCGGGGTTTCGAATCTTGTAATAACGATCTGTGGGTAGTCTGCAGCCAACAAAGTACGGTAAAAATCAGTCTGAATGGCTGGGTCAGCCAAGTTATCGTTGGCTAACTGTTCCTTGCTTGCCAACTCCTGCTGGCTTATATGCTGGTTGCCTCCAGCGGTGCTGTTGTTCGCCAAGGCTTTGAAAACAGAAAAGCGTCTATGGCGAAGACCTGTCAGAATTATTGGCAAAGCCCTCAAGCCATTGTTGATGTGCAACGTAAATGTTCTTTTCAATAGTAGGCTCGAAGGTGTTGCACCAGCAACGAACCTCAAACGCCCAAGCAAAAGTCGGTTCATTTTTTTAGATTCGGTCGCCAAGCAAACTTATCAGACTATATCTATTATAAAAATCCCTATTTGATGGAAATAGATCTACAATAATCGTCAAATTAGATGTTCAACTGAATGTTTGAATGAATATTTCATGAACTATCTATGACGAAACCTGAAATTTGCCTATGAAAATGTCTAAAGGGTGGGTTCTATTTTTTTGCTCGTTCTTGTTCAGCTTATTTCTAAGGTGGCGAGGCCCAGCAAGAAAATCTCCAAAAAAAATAAAAAAAAAAAAAAAAAAACCAAATGCAACAGAGCTTTTAACCTACCGGATTCTCCGGACCGGAAGGCTTTTCTTTTCCAAATTGTGGAATTTCCATACATGAATATTAGATTTGTATATTACAGTGAGCTGTCTAACTTACACCTAAAGATTCGACCTGATAGAACCAAGAAGACGCTCACAAGTGCAAAGGCTTGGAAATCTGGATTAAAGCAATTGAATTATAGTCTGAGAATAGCTGAGAGCTCACGTGGAAAAGAAAATCCCAGTTTCTTGATAAAAAAGACAACAAAACGTAGAGCCGATGTTCCAGAAATTCTCGCAGTTTAGCAAGAACATACAGGGAGAGATTACCAAGCTCAGCGAACTGCAGCATGGTAGTACCTCGGGCAGCTCCGAGAACATCAATACCCTCGAGAATGAGAAGATATTGCATAAGGAGACTGTTGATGCCGACGAAATCGACAAGTTTATGAAACTGGACGACGACGACGCCAGCAATATAGACGCCCTAGTTTCAGGAGACAACGACAAGAAAGGTGCAAGCACTGAACTTTCTGGAGCCGTTAATGCCGAAAGCGAGGATAGTAGTGTCTCCAGGGAACCTGTCGACGATAACGATGGTACAGCCGACATGTCTACCCTATCAGTTCAGAGTGTCGCCGACACAAAAAGAGCTGTAAATTCCTCAAGTAACGACGAATCAGGCAAAACTACTTCTAATAATCAAGCAGCAGCTCAAATTCTGCCGCAGATTATTGCAAAGTTGCGTAAATTTGATAAATATGAGAAAAAGTATCCAGCTTTACTTGATGCCTACAAAACCGAAAAAAAGAAGACCGAGTTTATCAAAGCTTTCGAAAATTGTTTGAAAGAGGTATCTCCGGTGTCTACTATATTAGATATTGAGGGTTTTAAAAATTTCATTAATTCGGTAAACATGAAAAACAAGTTATTGAATGAAGAATTGAGAAACTACAATTCTCAAATTAACCTGGCCAACAATTCTATATTGGAGAAAGATATCAAGATTGAGAATTTGCAAAAACAAATTGACAATAACACCTCTTCCATCGACAAGAAGTTGACTGAGGCTAAACAAAAAACTGACGATTTGAGACAAAAGCTTCGCGAATCAGCGAAAGAAAACAAAAAATTATCCAATGAAATTGAGTCTCTTAAAGAGAAGTTGGCAACAAAAGAAGAGAAACAATCAGATTCGAAAATTATGGATCACAACAAGATAACTGATTCTGGAGATGACCTGAAGGATGATGACAATGCCGCATCACATTCTACCGAAGATTCTGTAGCCAAAATCAAAGATCTTGAGGAACAGTTGACTTCAAAGTCTAAGGATTTGCATGAATTTCAAGATACCATTAACCTGCTAAAAACTGAAAATCAGGAACGCCAAACTGAAATTAAAGTTTTGAAAGAAAACGAAATTAAGAATTCAAAATTGTTGGAAAATGAAACTAAAAATGTCAAATTATTAGAATCTGAAAAGCAAGACTTAATGACTAAATGTGGTGAGCTCAAATCTGAAATTGGTGATTTAGTTAAAAAAACAGATGATATATCACAAGCTAAATCTGAATTGATCAAGGAAAAAGATGAATTAAAATTGAGTTGTGAAAATTTAAACGAAAAAATAGATAATCTTAAAAATGAGATAAAATCTAAGGATGATGAATTTTCAAATAAAGAATCAGATTTGTCGGAAAAGGTTAAGGAAATTGAAGATATCAAAAGTAAACTTACCGCTAAAAATTCAGAAATTTCTAAACAAAATTCGGATTTATCTTCGTTAAACGAAGAGCTTCTGAAATCTAATAAGTCGCTTGAATCCACAAAAAAGCTTTTAGAATTATTTAAAAATAAACTATCTGAAAAGGAAAATACTAAACCGAAAGAAATTACCGATTCTCAAAAAAATATAGATGAACATGGCTTGAATGAAACAGATAGTAAATTAAAACCAAATCACGATGATTCTATTGAACTTATCGAACTAAAATCAAAGCATGATGATTTAGTTAAGAATTTCGATGAACTCAAATCTAAATATGATTCATTAGTTCAAATTGAAAACAGTTTTGAAGACTTAAAGACAAAATACGATTCTATGAAAGTCAAAAACGAAGAAGTTGAGAATCTCAGAGATATGATAAAAAACATTGGCAATGATCTTGTTGCAGCTAAGCAGGAATTAAAATCAAGAGACGAATCACAGGAAGAGGTTTTGAAAAAATTACATGATGAAATCAATACAAAGGATCAAACATTAGCTTCTTATGATAAAATGCTCAAGAATTTTGCTGATATGAAGTTAAATTTGGCTAATACGACTCAAGATTTCAATGATCAAGAGCAAAAATTCAAAAAGCACATTGCTGAATTAAAAGCTGAATTAGTACAAAAGAAATCGCAGACTGGCAAGTTGGAAACTGAAACTGGTAGGCTAAAAACTGAAATTACTAAGAAGGAAGAAACTATTAAACAATTAACTACTGAGAACAAAAAGATTCCGGAATTAAATAAAACTATGAAAGAAAATAAAAAATCACTTGATTCAAAGACCAAAAAGGTGACACAAATCGAAAAAGAGTTGGAACTTTTAAAAAAATCAGAAAAAACTAATAGTGAATCATTAAAGCAAATGAAAAGCCTAACAGATTTGAAGACAACATTGAGCGCGGAAAACGAAAGATTAACTAAGGAGCTAGAAATTCTAGAGAGCAAAATTTCAAAAGCCGAGAAAGCCAAAACTAATGAAACATCATTAAAATTAGAAGTTGTGTCTTTGAAAACATCTTTAGATCATAAAAATAAGCAAATTGAAACTAATGAAGCTACAATCAAAGAATTAAGAGACTCTGTTAAGGAATTGAATAGTTCAATCTTAAAATTGAATATTGAAAATAATAATTTTAAAAACAATGAAAAAACTTTGAGGGAAAAGTTGGATGTACTAACGTTGCAAAATAATGAATTTGGTGTGTCAAAAAAGGAACTTGCTTCTAAATACGATTTATTGAAACAAGATAAGGAAAAGTTAGACGAAAATTTTAAAACAATTACTGAAAAATTGAAGGCTTTAGAAAATAACAAATCATCAGTTAGTGATACTCTTGTGTCGTCTAGAAATCAGTATGAAGAATTATTAATGAGATATAAAGAGTTGGAAATGAAATTGGAATCAGTGGAAGAGGAATTGAATGAGAGCAGAAGATATTTGCAAGAAAGAACAAGAGAGACCAACACTATGAGAAAGTTATTATCTGATGCAGAACAAAGTAAGAATGATGATTTAAAAGAACTTAGTAACCAAATTAAGTTATTAAAGGATGAGAAGGAAGATATTGAAAATCTGTCACAGAAGAATTTGAAGAAAAAGGTCAGAATAATCGAAGATTTGGATAGTAAAATATCAGAATTGACTACATATTTGGACAATGAAAAGTTGAAGAATACTGAGTTGAATGATAAGTTAAATAATTTGTTGAAGGAGAAGACTAGCTTTGAAAGACAAAAGTCTATAGATGAGCATTCTAGTGATGATTCGCTTATATTTAAGTTAAGAGAATCGTTAAAAAATTCTGAAATACGCATTCGCGAATATGAACAATCAGTCAATAAATATCAAAAGTTGAGCAGTGAATTATCATCAAAAGTGGATAGATTAACCAAGAATTATAAGTTGGTGGTATCTCAGTATAAGGCGCTTAAAGATAAAGGACCAGAAAGCCCAATATCTTCCAAATCCAACTCAACTTTATCATTGACTAATTTATCCAATGCTGAAAATGATAAAGATAGCGGTCTTAAAGAAGAGAACATTACATACATTCGAAATGTTTTATTGGGCTTTTTAGAAAAGAAAGAACAAAGAAAACAATTACTTCCAGTTGTTTCATCTTTATTGATGCTAGATAAAAATGATGAAAATAGAATGCTACTTGCCTTGAAATGACATATTCGGAATTATATAGTATTAAAACACGATAATTAGTTCAATATTCTTATCAATTATTGTGTTTGAACAAAATTCACTCATTTGTTTAATTAATTTAATGATATATATATTATCAAATGAATTTTTGTAAAAATACTTTAATTATATCAATTTAATTTCAAACTGCAGAAAAGAAAATCAAACCTTGTCCAATGAGTCAAACTTTCAAATTAATTGAAGAAGAATCAAATAAAAAAGATAACATTGAAGTCTATTAGTAAGTTGAAAAATAATAAATAAAATACAAATAAAAAAGTCAAAAAAAAAAAAAAACGATAAGAACACGAACAAGAACAAGAACAAGAACGATTAAAAAGCAAATATCAATAACTAAAATGGTTCGAATCGCTGAGGTTACTAGTGCTGAAGTTGCGTCTTCATCACAGTTGGAATATTTCACATATTTGTCCCCAATTCCATTATCAGGAAACCCTGAATATAAATCTATTAATAACGGTGATAGCGCTATTGATAAACTATTCAGCGGTAGCTTCGAAGATAACAATAAGCAATATCAGCATGAGGAGGAGGAAATTTTAAGTGGTATAGAGCCAAATGAAGAAAATAAAAAAGTATCCAGTACACTCAATTGGATGATTATTGTAATTCTAAATATAATATTCAATATTGCAGCATCGGGATCTTTATTGATTATTGTGATTCTTTTCAAAACTAGAAAAGGTTTGATTCAAATACTGAAAGGATCTACCATTGGTGCTTTGTACGGATTAGAAGCAATCATTTATTTATTCACTTTGTATCACAAATCTATATTCATTGTGTTGGAAATCATTTCATCTTGGATGAATATCCCATATTTTGGCATTAGAAGCTCTATGAAAAATCCATCTGTAGAAAAGCATAGTGATTTCAATCCTCAATTAAATTTTGCAACATTACATGGGATTTTTTGGTCTAATGCAGAAGTGCTTCCTGACAAAAAGTTCAAAGATATTAAAGTTTATGAAAATCCTGAAGTAAACCAATCAAATGAAAACAATAGTATCAGCATTAAAGGAGAAACTCAAGAAGACTCAGTATTTGTGACATTTCTTGATAAAGCGTTCAACATATTATATAAATCTGAAAAAGCTGATCCTAATAAAATCAACGAAGTTGTAGAATCTAATTTAATTGACCAAAATACTAAGCGGGTTGCTAGAATACAATATAAAAGCAGTCAACCTATGAATTCTTCAAATAAAGAAAACAACAAAGCTAGAGAGCAAAATAGTAAGGAAACAAATGAAATTAAAAAAAAATTTGGAGCTTCTTTCCATCTCAATGACAAATCAAATCAGGTGACACCTAGTGAAAAAATTGGTAATTATCTGCGTAGAAGACGCTATGTGGTGAACAACAACCTTATTAGCAACGAAAGAGTAGATTTCAAACCAACTGAAAATTCCAATACTGTTTCAAATTTTAACATCAAGGGACCACAAAAAAGAAGGCACAGACTATGGGGTAACGAGTCATCCAATAATTTAAAAAAACAAATTCATGGATTGAGTAAAACATACGATATTGAAATCAATGATAACGACCAAAGAAAACTTGAAAAAAAATTCAATCAGCAGAACACTGATCTGACAGGATCTTTAGCAATATCTTTGGATGATGAAAACAGCAATACTGTTTTGAAAAGAGAGGAAAAATCTGCATTTGTTCCAATCAATAGCAGCAGTGTAATAAATCTAGAGAATTATGATGCAGATGGATAGAAGGAAAGCATGAGCAAAGTTTTGAAAACCATTAAAACGTTCTCTATCTCTTTTTTTATAATATCATTTCATCCGTTTTTTTCTATGTGGTTAATAAAGCCGCTTGATTAAAGAAACAACTAGTAAACCAAACACCAACATGAAGAAACCGTAAACTATTATTTTATCTCTTAAACTCTCTCTTTGGAAACAACTGACTTTCAAATCGTAAAGCAGAGCTTCTTTATTTTCACTTTTATTGAAAGCAGTCTGACAATTAATTTTAGTGCAGAATGAGCAATCATCGGAATAATAATCACTCTGCTGTTCATCGTTATCATCCGAAAGCCTATCAATAAAAAAGTTTTTCCAGTCTTCATCAATTCGAAAAACTAAATAAGACAAATCTTTTTCATTCTCACAACGACAAAATGATTCAGCATAGCAAAAATTTGACCATATTGACATGCATAGTAGGAGAGAAAAACCATTTAATGACAGAAAAACGGTTGCAAGTTTCATTAGATTTCAGACATTTAATGAATTAAATTATAAAAAAAATCAAAAAAGCAAAAAAAAAATCTCCAATGGGCAAAACAAAAAAAATCTGAGACTTGACCTGATAAAACTTCTGATGAAACTTCTGCTTTGCTCTTCAGTAAAAAGTTAATTGATGTTTAAATTCAATCGGGGAGGGGAATCACATGGTTGTCAATAAGCAATATCCAGAGCGATTTTCCAAAATGTTGATGTTGAATTTTATTTTTGGTATTGCAGAAGGGTTACGAATATGAGGCCAGTCAAGCACCAGTACGGTGTTTCGGTGTACGAATTTTCCGATTTACCGTACTGGTAAAGTTCTGTCTTTCGAGCTGCTGACAATTTTGGATTCTAAATAGTACAATCACTAGCAACCTGTCAAGCTGAGCAAGCCTGTACTATTCTACAATAGCTCGAATGTTTAATACGATGATGAGTTTATATTTATAGCAATACTCCTGAAATTGTTATATAAGTTATAGTATTGACTGCAGCAGCAACCGATGATGTGGAATGGTTGAATGGGTTATTTGACTGGCTGTAATCGTAAATAACAATAAATGAATGGCAACTTTTAAGAGTTTCTTTTTTTTTGTCAAGCGTCTCGATATGAATGTTTTTGTTTCTTTCTTCTTGCTTGCTTCGTTTCTGTTTTTGTAGATAGATGAAATTAGGGAGCCATCCTGATGCTAAGATCGCACCATATTTGAGGATTGGCATGGCCTGCCGTAGTAGGTAAATCAATAACTGTTTTTCTAAGGGTTCTTTCTACAGTAGACCAGGTCAATTCGGATTTTTGGGGACTGTTTGTCCAGTAACATAGTGTGAAAAAATTGATTTTGCTAGGACACAAGATAGCCAACAAGACAGCAAAAAGCCGTGACTCGCGAATCAATTGCACCTAGCACACAATATATTCCAGCACAAGTTATCGGCGTTCTTTTATTTTTCTTGCTTCCTTTTTTGACATGTTATTCTCTAAGCTGCATTCTCTGTTGTTTTTTGTTCTAAATACTATCCTTAACTAGTGTGCAAGACCGCGGACACTCCTATTTGTCCTTATGTTCATCCAAAACCTTGTCGAGGCCAGATAATTCTGGGTTGCTTCTACCAACTCTCAAACTGTCGTCGTACAAGAATTTCTTAGAACTGAAGTAAATGGCGGAAGCGACAGCAATACCCATGGCTAAGAACAATGGAGTCAATTCGACTGGAAAACCAAGGCCCTTCTTCTTGTCTGCGGCAGGAGCACTGTAGAATCTCTTAGCTGCTGGTCTGGCAAAGTTGGCTCTGAATTGGTTTCTGAAGGCTGATCTGAACATTTTAGCAGGTTTCGGTTGTGATTTATGACTATTTGGAGAAAATAGATTGATTTATGTTTATAAGAATAACTTCAAGAATAATCAAGTATGATATAGTATTAATTAATAGATACAATAGACCTCTGTATTGGACTAACTAATTCGCTTGTTAAAATAGAACAAAAAAAATTCTTTCTATATAAAAACTCGCTGACAAATAAAACAAATTTTAAAAAAAAATTCTTTTTCTTTTATTTGCCTAAAAGAATAAATTTTCTGAGGACCCCAAAACGCACTATCAGTATAAGAACGAATAAGAAATAGAAACGCGAATAAATTGTCATTTGACGGTGAAAAAAAAAAAATGAAAAACATTCACGTGAAACATTATGAGCGATGCTGAGTGTGTTTAGACTAAATTTTTAAACCAAATATGATTGGTTGAGTTCATAAATGACATGTTCAGAAAACATGCCTAAATAGGTAAAATGGCTACAACAGCGGCAGGTCTTATTTTCTCAAATATAACATAAATCATAGATGGCTCCGGCCTTAAAGGTTGCCCAGATTAGCCATGGAAAAGGCAGTTGGTATTGGCATTGTTTTTGCAAGTTTTTGCACGGGTTGCCGATATAATACAATACATTTTCTATAGAGGATAATATTTACATATATACAAACACAAGCGTTCAATCTGTAGGCACATAACTTGTTTGCTTTGCAATGTTCTGCTGCCTGTAGAAAGCTTGCTTGGAAAGGTGGTAAGCAGGCGAAAATAGCTCATTTTTGGTCGATGGTGGTATACACATCGGTGATATCTGGGATCTCTTCCAAGGCATTGATGAGCTTCTCCAACTTCTCCTGCATTTCAATATCGTCAATGGTCATCAATGCGTCTGGCTTGGCGACATAGGCAATGCCCACTTCTCTAATCTTGTAATTCTGTTTCTTGAAAAAATTGGCTACGGCACTGGTTTGTTTGGGGTCGGTGGTGATCTCCAAGATGTCAGGAATAGGTACCAAATTACCACTCTTGTCCCTTGTTGGCTTCTCGTCCTCATTTGCATAAACCTCGTAATCCTCACCACCCGATTCAATGATCTTGTCGAACAATTCATCCTCGCTGACCGATGCATCGTGATCACAGACCACATATCCCTTTCTCTCGAAGTTAAATAGCGAAGGAGACAATGAGCCACCGTACTTGTTGAAAATCGCTCTGATCTCGTTTACAACTCTTGTCTTCTTGTCGGTCAACGCCTCAATTATAAAGGAAACTCCTGCAGGCCCCACTGCCTCGTATGTGACCTCATCTGTCTGTTTTTTATCTGCTGAGTCACCAGCACCTCTTTTGATTGCATTTTCAATGACTTTTTTCTGAATGTTGGCCTTGTTGGCTGCTTCGATTGCGGCGGCCAATCTTACATTGTTACTGATATCGGCGCCACCAGTTCTTGCGGCCACTGCTATCATGTTGGAGAATTTGTTGGCCATTTTGTTTTTTTCCGCGTCGTTCTTGGCCTTGTCGTGCTTGATTTTCGACCATTTATTGTGTCCGGAAAAACAGACCTTGTCACTGCTGAATGCACGAACAGCATATGGTGATGCTATGTGCTTGGCTGTTGTTCTTTGAAATGCCTGTCTAAGGTTCAACATGTTATCTTGTGTTTGTGGAATTCAGTGAGGAAGAAACTGAGAAAACAAGATCAAAAAAGAAATGAAAAAAAATCAGGGACCAAAAGATACAAAAAAAATCAGCAGTCTGTGAGTTGGTTGACTTGCATTCACTAATTTCCAACGACTTTAGATTGTTTGTTTTATAAAGTAGATATATTTCCTGACAGCCTTCACAAATCAGATGTCTAGTTTGGGGTTTTTACAAGGTCTGCATGGCGATTGAAGGACAATTTGGCTGATTCACTGGCTATAAGTGAAAAATTTTAGCTTATAGCCAGATTCAGCATGTCCAAATAATATTTCGCTTTGCTACTCATGTGAGTACAAAGAAAAAGTGAAATATTTTGTAGAGAAAAAAGACAAAAATGTCTTGACCTTTTTATTGTCAAAGTCAATTTACTGCCCTCAAAATGAAGTAATATTCATGGTTTTGAAATGCGATTACATGTTAACTTCGAAAGTGGTCTCTAATTTCATCTGCTGTGATTATAGCAGCAAGAAGCCGGTCACATTCTCTGCGAGCGATCATCTCAGGCATTGTTCTGTTGCTTAGCAGTAGCTTTTTTAAAGAATACTAGGGAATTATAGCTTAATGCGGGCTCATAATTTTTATTTGATGGCTAATATTTTACAATATCGAGGAATCTCAATAATAATATGAGTGCTTCTAACGATTCGAGACATTGACCTCTTAGACGCTCTCAAAAGTTCTTGAAAGTTCGTAATGGCTCTTAAATGCTATTTCCTAAAACGGTATTTGAAAACTTAGTGTTTAAGGGCTTCTAATTTGTTCAGGACTTTCAAAACCTTCAAAGGTCGCAACCATGTCTTAAAGGGCTCATAATGATTTTGAGGGCACATAATGCTATATTTTCGTTGACTTCAATAAGAAAAATAAAATTATGAAAGTACAGCATGACTATCTATCAAGGGCTCATAATTCTACCTTACATCTCAAAATTATCCACATCTCATAATGATCCGGAAAAATCACGAGAAAAAAAAAAAAAGCATTTCCGGCTCCGTTTTGATGAATAAATCTACATAAGACATATTATCAGAGAAAAATAAAAAATATCCAATGCAGCCACATCCAAATACGATAACCTTAAAGTTTGCAAGCGCTTAACCAGTAAAATAATCAAATGCAAGTGTTTCTCAAGAGAGGGTAAGAGACACTTAAAAAATAGAAGCAAGAGTACTGAGAGATCAACCAACCAAATGATTGAACTGGCAAAAAAAAAAGGGGATCGCAACGTGGGTACACAGAACATAGTAAAAAAAGATAGTCAGGTAAAAGAGCTGTATACGCACTACATTACATATTGATTGTTTATGAAATGCCATACTATTTATTTATATTGGTAAAACCAAAAAAACTGATCCATACATCACATCAAATGACGATTTGGCAGGGTCAATGAGGGGATTGGATTACCCTTCACAGCACAATTGAATCGAAAAACAAGAAAATCGAATCGAAATATATAAATTTTTGAGAATTGCATTGCAGAAGAAATAATTTTGACAATTGCACTGCAAAAAGTTTTTGAGGAAAGGCCCATACAAATTATGGACGCCAAAAGACTAAGCAACAAAATAAGCTACTAAACTCAGAGATATAGTTGTATCAACGTAAAATATTGTTGTATTAACATAAAAATATGGTTGTATTAACAAAAAAAATAACACAGAAAAAGATTTGATTAAACCGTAGAAAAAATTGTATGACCAAGAAAATGTGAAAAATGTAGTGATAATAATAAAAATAATAATACCTGGGAAAAGAAGAAAAAAAATGAAAGCGTGAATGAATAAGATAAAAGTGACAATAATCATGAACCTCGTGACAGAAATAGAGAACAGTTTTGGAAACAGGAGATAGGAAGGTAATCTATTGTATAAGAGAGATTTTGTGGGAAAATACAGGGGCATGTAGGAACCAAAAAACACCCAGAGCCAAATATACACGTAGATAGCCCTACAAGATCCTAAGCGACTCCTGGTTGTGGCCATTGATGCCTCTGGCCGAGTATTTCTTGGAGTAGTCGGTCAACGCGTCATTACTTCTGAGAGAAGATGTTGTTGTAGATGAACTGGTCGAGATCTGACTGTTTCTTCTGGAGTAGTCGTCTTCGTTCATGTTGGAATTACTGGCCATACCGAAGGACAAAGAGGAGGATGAGGAAGCGGAAGAGAATCTGTTATGCTTAATCATCGGGTTTTGATTAACGTAGGTGGACAACACCTCGCCCTGGCTCAAAGCAGCGGACTCATCCATGGCAGGGCACGGTTGATGCTGGCCAATCTTCATGCTAGTGGCCGAAGACGGTGTACTGGTAATTGAAACGGCGCCAGCAGCGTGGTTGGCCTTCTGCTGTTGCTGCTGTTGCTGCTGTACTTGAAGTTGACGTTCCTTCAACTTCTGGAGTCTCCACGAGATGTGGCTGTTGCTACTGTTGCTGGACATTGCAGTAATTGCAAATTAAAAATCAGTAGATGGGCAATAAACCAAAAGAATCGGTTTATCACTAGACTGTAGGCTAGAGAATAACAGAAAATAAAAGATGTGAGGGATGTCTATCTGCAGACCAAAAGGAAAAAACAGATGGAATATAAAATGATCAATGACGATTATTTATCCTGAATAATGGAATGTGTGATCAGGGAATTCGAAGTTTTGCAACAGGATCTTGGTTTATATTTATATGGTTTTGCTGAATATTGCTAGTTGACGCTTTTTTAGATAGCGATATAGATAGACAGACAGCATATAGCTACTGCTCACAAAAAAAATTAGCAGGCTGCTTTATCTGTATACCATACATACATGAATTAAATACAACAGAATATGCTTACAGAAATATGGATCCTTTTTGTTTACTTATCACGCAGTATCGCTTCCTTTCTTTTTGGAAGTTATGCATTATTGATCCTTCTCTGTGTACATGTTTCTCTTTGTATACAAAGAAATAATATCAGTGTATAATGCATTCTGGCGTGCATTGATTTTTGTATATATATTTCTTGTTATGAGAATTACTTTATATTGTAGCATTTATTATTTGTTAATCGATGTTCTCCTATATTGCAATATTTGCTTCTGTTTTGAACATTGTGCTGTATTATGGCAGCGTGTAATTGGTTGCGATGCATTGGTGGCGAAATTTGCTGCTCGCAAAGCCAAAACCAACCTCGTTGGATTTTCATTTGATAGCTTAAAGTGGCCCGTTCCGTAGTAGATCAAGCCACTAATGGGGTTGGAAAGAATCTCCAGAGTTGTTGCTCTGCGCGCTTCGGTGCGATCAATAGCACCCAATTAGGAGTGGTAAGAAATTTAGTGCAAAAAAATTGTAGTGTTGGGCAAAACTAGTGCAAGAAAATATTAAAACGCTCAAAAAGACAATACTTAAAAGACAATACTCAAAAAAACATGATACTAAAAAAAAAATAACATAGAGAATCCTCGCAGTTTGTGCAAATTTCGTTTCTTTTCCGGCCTATTAGTCTTTGGAGCTGTGGTCTGTTGTTTATCCACACGTTACATTCTCTTTTGTAATTAGAGTTTACCATGTGCACGGTAGGTATAAATATTTTGTCTTTGAAGTCCTTGTAAAGCTTTCAACAGTGTAACTAAAAGACTTCCACACTGCAGCACGCAATAATTAAGATGTTTAGATTAAGGCTATTCTCAATTAAGGTTATGCATGATGCAATTAATCTCACTCTAGAACCTCAGTAACTTCGGATTAGGGTTTGCTATCCTGTGAAAAGTGCATTTAAAGTTTTTTGCGGTACTGCAAAACGCTGTTTTGGCGTTGTCGTACCGATCAAATAATGTTTCTGGCCCAGTTGCTTAAAATTAGAGTTTTGCGCCCGCATATTTCACTGATTTAATTTTTTAGCAAGCGGTGGCTCTTCAAATAGCAGTCTACTATGCACTAATTAAACCATGTCTGTATTAATTAACGCGCGCCAGCCAGAACACAGTTAATGGATCACTACTGACCTACTGCTGTTGTTGTTTTCCAATTTACACGCTATCTAGCAGCATTATCGCTTACTGTCGTATCGCAGGTCATACTGGTAAATTATTCACCCGCTAAGCTCGCCTACAGTTAAGCTTTCTCTCAAATAGAGTAATTCTGCCCCTCACCAAGTACAGATCCGATTTGAATTTTTGCGCAATATTTTGCGATTTAGAGAATTGCTATCTAATTTGTTTGATTTTTCTTTTTAAGTCGAGTGGGGAGCTAAGGAGCGCAGGCACTTGGACGGCTAGGCCGATGGACATCTCGGCGCTATGAGAACGCCCTAAGCATAGGCAAACAAGCAGCCCAGCGCCCAGGCAGATGGTCTTCAACAGAAGCCTCAAAAAACCTGAAAGCGTGGAGCCATGCGAAAACCACAAAAGTTAGCCATTTCACTTTTCTCCTGAACTATTTGTGTGGCTGGACACCATTCTCTGATATATAAACCAATAATAATTTAGCAAAAAATGAAATGAAAATCGCTTTTTCAACACACCCCCAGGTCTCTTAACGTATTGTCTCAAAGAGCGTAAGCCCAAGCATAGAAGCGCAATACTATTGAACCTGTGGAACCACTCGGCGTGGTGCAAAAAAAAAAATCTCTGGGATGGCAGAAATTATCTCTTGTAATACAAAAATTGATCTCTGGGACTAAAGAGCGCAGCATTCATTTCCCTTCCTCCTTAGGCTTAGCCCGACAGGGATATCGCGTGCTACTGAGAACCCACCGTTTCTACTGGTTTGCTACGCTTCACCTGTGCGATTGAATCCAAAAAAAAAAAAAAAAAGAAGACAGGCCTAGCATAACAGGGCCCAGTAGAGAATACTCTAATCATACCTTGACCAGTGTTTTTGCCACTAAGGGTAGCAGTAGGCACCACCTGCTTCCCCACCCTTCCATTTTTTTTTCTTTGGTTCAGCTGCCGGCGTTCATCCCCCTTCTTGCGTTCACATGGCAGTCTTGCGCACATATTTGTAGAAGTTACGCGCATTAATCCATGCACTTGGTTTTTAGCTCTGCATGCTATATCTTAGCGTCTGAACCAACTAATGCCTTACCAATTTGATTCTGCCATAGGCGCGTATTCTAAAGCTATTTCCGCATGTCTGGTTAACCTTTAAACTATGGAATTACAAATGACTACTGAAATGTTGTTTTGTTTGTATAGACTTTAGCTTTGTATGCATCCTTTTTTATTTTTTTTGTTCAATTACTACTAAATGCACTATTTTTCAAAGTACTACTAATCTCTTGCTGATATCAGTGTTAAATTACTGCTTAGTGTTCTGCTTGCTAAGTACTGTCTCTGCTTATCTGGTTTTTGGTTATTCTTTATTACGTATTAGCTGCGTATAGAATGACCTGTCTGTAATTCTACACGCCTTTTTCACTTGATAACAACCTGGACATGCCTTTTTTTGTCCGCACACTGACTTTTTCGCTCCTATCCCAAGCTAGTTGACCCTAATATTTGCGCATCCTTTAAAACACACGCCTGCGCATGTTCTCCCACCAGCCTAGGTACTGTCTTTCTTCGCAGCATCCTACTGCGAACCTGCTGGACACCTCACGTCAGGCCCCAGCAACTCGTCTCATAAACACCACGCTTCCGGTAAGATTCCTTACAGTTCCGCTACCGCTAGTTTGCCGACCGATTTGTAATAGCATTCTATATACAAAATAATAATATATACTTTTGCAGATAGGAAAAGTACACGCAGCCCGACAAACATAAATGCTACTTCTATAAATAAACGTACTCTACTATTACAAGTAAGAAAATCACACCACAAAATAACTTACTACATAGCAAAATGTGAATTTAGATCAAGCAGTGCTGATCCGTTCACACAGGCAGTACGTGATAATAATATTTACAGTCCAATACGTACTTAAGTCCAAATAACAATAGCTAGCTGAAAAACGCTTATTGAGACGACAGCGTATGTTGCTGCACTGCATGTTTTTTTGATGTTTAAATTGATTTACTTTTGTAGATGTCATTGATTGGCTAGCTTCCAGATTTATGGGCAATCACCACTTATTTGATGCATTATTTTTAGAGCAAACAGAAAAAAATCGCTAGAAAAACTGTATTTCTGCTTTTATTTTTATTAGTATCATCAGCTCAGGCGATTATATATCAGCGGGAAATAATCGCCCTATTACACCACAATACCTTTAGGCCTGTTAACCACCTATACTAATGGCTATCTTCGCTGCAAAAAAAAAAAATTTCGCTCAGAGACTCTCTCAGTTTGAGTTCTGATCTGTTCCGATCCTCGTTTCTCAGTTCTTCTCGAACACTATCATTTGTGTATAAATAATGTTAAGGCTCTTTTGCTTACCTCTCTGGTTGTGGCAATTAAGTTTCTTTGTCTTTTGTCGCCAACTTATTTCTGTCGAAAAATAAGCTTTTGCTAAAGCTTACTCAACTCTTGATATCAAATTAGAATTTTTACTCATTTGACTTTATTGGAACTAAGCTTTTTCTCAAAATAATATAATTTAAAAAACACAAATTAAGCTTTAATTTTAAAATAAACTTTTCTGATTAAGTTAGCAGCTGTCCACGCTGGCTGATTGTTTATAAACTTAGTAATGTGCGTTTGGATCATCGCACACAATTATTCGGATAGACAGTGATATTTTTTTTTTTTTTTGCCAACATCCTGCAAATTATTCCTGAAAACAAGTGATTTTCTTATAAAGATCATACGCATACATAGATAAAATGTCCAGGATGTACTGTTGGACTGAATAAATAATAAAGGCACAAAGAGCTAACTAGTAAAATAAAAGAGCTGCATCAAAGATACTTTTTCACTTAAATCTTGACATTTATGCACTCAAACTCTTTATTTTAAACGGTAAACGGCTATTTTAACAGAATATTATTAAAATTTTAATTTAGATCTTGCTGGTTGTAAATTCTTTGCGATCCAGACCGATCTGCTTTGCTTAAAAGCCACGGATACAGGACTGTTTTCTATGTCGACTTTTCGTTCTCTAGATGCCTAGATGCCGAGTGCTTTTTTTTACATCCTGATTTACATATATATTTTTTATTATTCATGAAACATCTCGATAGTGTATGTTGTTTATGTTTTGCCGCATCCATAAGGGGTCACCTGAAATTGAAAAAAAGGGATCTGAAAAAAATTGAAATTTTTACGTTTTGTTGAAGCTACCAACAATATTTACTTATAATTATGTAATCTTAATTTTGGATTGATGAAGGGCTTTCGTAATCACCGATCTTCCATCTGATTGTACATGAATTTCTATTTTTATTCGAAAGATCGACACACACCATGCTAGATGTTGTCTAGGATTTGCCTGCAACACAGAATCGCATCTTACTGTATATGGCTTAGATAAACTGAGCCATTCGTGTGGAATATTAGAAAAAAGGAGAAACTATTATTTGTTTAGAATCAAGACTTGATTCCGTTTTGAAAAAAAAAAAACTCAATTCTTTGCTGTAGAAGCAACAGCGATCACTAATAACTACAATAATTGCTAATTAGTTCAGTAAATACAAATATATAATTGTAATTAGGCAAAATGCGTTGAAAAATACATCTAGTTGTTGTTGTGTTGCAAGCGACGATGTGCGAATTCAACTGTAGTTAAACTCAAAGCAGAATAGTTGTAGATGTTTCGGTGTAAACAGCTAAGATAAGATTGCGAGTAAGTGACTTGAAGTACCAGATTAATCTATTCTCAAAATTTAAAGAGGGATATAAAACATAAAAAAAGGTTTTAATTGTATATAAAACTTTTAGCGTGTTAATAATTGAGTGAATGTTCATTTCTTTGGTAATATGATTACTTCGTTATTAATCTAGAATATAAATTCCAACATTTAATATTGATTTAGATGACGTAGTCGTAATTTTGAGACAGAAGTCACGTGCAATACTAAAACATAACGACAATAGTCTTGATACTTATGTTTGGCCAATGTCGCTATTGCTATTTTATACTTAAATTTCTGCTCAAAATTAGATGAGCTCTCTTCACCGGCAACTAGTTCTAACTTTGAATATTTGTTGTATTCGATTCAACAACATCTACTTTGATTGGCTCCAGCCATCTGTCAAGCATTAAGGCCTATTCTTGCGCACACCAAGATATAACATCTTTTTTTTTTTCAAAGATCATCATCCTTAGTTATCAGTGCGGAAAAAAAAAAATAGAAAAATAAAAAACAGCGATGATTTGGGCATCTCGCCGTTTGCCAGCAGGTAAGAGCAATGATGCATCATCATTTCACAAATTCAGCCACATAGTCATTAATTTCTTTCATGATTACATTTGAGAGATTTTACAGGATTAAAATTTAATTTTTCAAAAAAACAAATTAGAAGTGCCTTTTATAACTAGATTCTAAGTACTATTTTTCAATATCCAGCTCTCGATCGTTTCATTCGTATTTGAGCAATTTTACGTATCCAACATTCACAATACTTTACTTTTCGATCCCTGATAATTTATATTCAATGTCTTTTTTCAAAACATTTTTTACAAAGTACCAACAGTCTTTGAAGACACGCCCTTATGTCACGAATATTGTTGGAACCTCGATCATTTTTGCTAGCGGTGATTTTCTTGCACAAGTACTCTTTCCTGAACAGCCAGTAGTTTTCAATAGCAGTGAGAAATTAGAGTCCGAAAAACTGCAAGTCCAATACAATTATGAGAGAACATTGAGATCTGCGGTATATGGTGGTTTGATCTTTTCGCCAATTGGCTACAACTGGTACAAGTTCATTTCCGGACTTCGAATCCCAATATATCAGAGGATAGTAAACACTAGAGTGCGCAACTTGGCCACTTTAGCAACAAGAGTCCTTATAGATCAGCTTGTTTTTTCGCCAAGCGCAGTGGCCTTGTATTTTACTATTATGACAATTTTAGAGAACAAACATGAGTCGACAGTGGAAATGTTGCAACAAAAATTGGAAAAAAACTTCACCGACACTTTGCTCACCAATTGGATGGTTTGGCCCGCATTCCAATGCTTCAACTTGAGTTTTGTGCCAGTTGATTTCAGATTGTTGGCTGGAAATGTGATGGGTGTCTTTTGGAATTGCTATTTGAGTTGGAGAAACAACCAAGCAAACGCCCAGAATTATCCCGTGTATAGTCCTCCATTGTTAGAATGAGCTGGCATATTTTGTATTTTTTATTCTTGATGGTATTGTTGGTAAATTTTTTTACCTGGTCTTTGTTTTTTTTTTCTTTTTTTTTGTAATTTTTCATTTTATTGATTATTAATAATAATTGAAAAAAAGATACCATAAACCATGTACTTTCACCGGCACTCACTAGTAATTGCAAAATATAGCGTTTTTTCTAATATACTGCGCTTTGCTTTAAGAACATTTACAAAATATCAACGATAAATTGTTATTGTTTGAAGTTGCCCTTTGCTATGCATGGATTTAAGCTTTTGGCCTAAGCCGTTTTGAGTTAACAAATTACTTGCCCCGTCATAGTATCTATTAGGTGGTAATTTCTTCTCAGTAGTTTGTGCATACAAAAATCTATACACATTTTTGCAATAATTTGACATGGACGGTTTTCCGTGCCGGATTACTGATAAGAAAAGTTTACCGGCTGTTCAACATCCTCAAGCTGGCTTGGAATTTTATTTTTAAATCCCACAACTCATTGCTGAGATTGAAGGTAAGTAGTCTACTTTGGTAGTCATGATAGCGATTTGAAAAGAAAATTTTTGACCACCAGATTGGCAAGCAAACAAAAAGAACAAAAAGAGGATCTCACAAGAAAAAGAAGTATTTGTTTTACATTTCTTGAAATTTAGTACAAATTTCAATTTTGTGGCTGTATTTAGAAAAAAGAAACTTGTAAAAGTAATTTCAAATAAAAAGAAGCAAAATCAGGTGAAGGAGTCAAGTAATTTTGAGTGAAAAATCTTTTTTTTTTTTCAAATACCAGCAAGTATAATAATTATTAGTTTATGTTGTTTCCTTTTTTTTAAAAAAAAAAACTAAAAAATGTCTGCCAAAAATTTGTCACATGAGTGCTATGTTGAACTAAACTAATATCACAGAAAGTAACCAGGAAGTCAACTAAAACAATACATAACATATAGAAAAAAAGAAACAAAAATCAATATGTTCAACAACAGAAAAAAGAGACAAATTTCTAGAATTATGCCGCTGACAACTTACTTTTGTAAATGCAACATTGTGTCGCCATGTATTCGCAATAATTTACAGGAACTTGAGACAATCATAAGCTGGCTACATTGCTCATGCTAAATTTCGCTTCGCAACTTCTATTATTATTACTAATATGGTTGCAGTTTGATCTCTTCAAAGCGCCAGTTTCTTACAAATATGTGTGTTGTCCTACTTCTTGTAGTTTTAGCAAGGTGCACATAACCAAGTGATTCGCAATCGTCAAGGTGCCACTACTATATACAAACAAGATTGAATATCACAGGCTAAATTCTACGATGTGAAGGGAACGCCCGGGCTCAGTGACCAACGGCCGGCTGAAATTTCTTGTGCAAACTCAAAATTGTGCGTAATATTAATAAAAAAAAAACCCCCCAACAATTGTGAATATTATTTAGTAGATTACGGATTAACCCATTCATCATTTAGCAGAAATACTAGTACACTTAATCACTCAGTGAAGCTACCTTAACTGCGAAAATATATTACAAAAGCAGAATCGATTGCACTCAAACTGATCGTTTTGATTTTATCTGCAGGAGCTTATGGTATGATACGATAAATACCCATTGACGTCTTCAAAGATCATAAAACAGACAACCAGGTATACATGTGTATATATTTTTAAACAATCTCATATATTAATTGCTCGCCCCATCCAGTGATAGTTACGTACATTCCGGTTTTTGGCTCATTTTTATTCAACACGTTTTAGCTTATAACTTGCCTTCAACAGGTTCTAGCTTACAACTTGTCCTTAATTTGGATTCTGTAGTGACGGATCAATACACTCTAGTCACAAAGCAGATTGTCCTTCTACAGGACCAAAACCCCAAACAATTGTTGATACACTTTTGTGTTCGAAAATTCAAATGTCCAGCAATTCGAATACTGATTCGAACCCCACAGCTTCTTTTGGTCTGTCAGAGCTGCAAGCAGTCCCAGAATTGCACGTCGATAATGCTGATAACAACAGAAACTCCGTGTCTTCGTCTGTAGCACCCTCTGGCTCCCGTGCTAAAATTAAAAAATCTCTAAAGAAGACAGCCTCTCATATATTTTCATCTTCTTCTACCAATCCCAATTTGGTTCCCTCCTCCAATGATTTTTTGGCAGATTCAGACCTAGATGTAAAGTCCGTGTCGTCCGCTGGCAATTCGAAGTACGAAAAGCCGAATGATAATTCTCCGTCAAATATCGTAAGACATCCATCTACAATAACACTAGCGACTACACTTTCACGGTCTATGAAAGCTGCTACCTCAGCATCATCTTCAAAGAAAAAGCAGCACCAGCAACATGGATATTTCACAACCTCTTCTTTGCAACAATCCCCATCAAATTCGCAAACACTGAATCACAACCCGTCTCATAGAAAATCAAGCTTGTTTTTCAACAAGCTTTCTAAAAAAGATTTACATTTGCATGATAATTCCAATGCTAATAATGATATGATTTCTGTTAAGAGCCATCAACCTCGTATTTTGTCTCCCGAAAACGAAAACCAGTTGCTAAAACTGAGAGCTGGCTCTAGTACATCGCTAACTTCTTTAAATATTGACCACAGTTCTCCTAGTAATACTAATAACGTACATCATCATTCAAAGAGACATTTATTTGGTTTTCCATCTGCAAGATTGAAGTCAGTTTCCTCAGATAGGCACGCATTTGTTTCGCAAGGCTTGGATAATAGTAGCACCAATAATAACAACAATGACATAAGTATGGGGGCCACCTCAAGCATTACTTCTTCCACTACTGAAAATCCTAAGAAGGAACTAAATTCATTATTCGACATTGAACTATCTACGGATAGTATGGCAGAAATTGTAAACCTTCCAGAATCTTTAAAAGTCAGAAGTGATTCTTCTTTTCAAGGTCCTTTTTCTAAAAATATACGATCTTCAAGTCTTCAAGTCGATAGAAATAATTTTTCGAGAAGTTCTGACTCTAGTGTTCAAAATTTGAGGAATCATTCGTATGTTGAAAATAATAACAGCGATAACTCTGATTTTTATTCCCTATCAAACTTTCAGAGCAAAGATAATGTTCTTTCGCCGATTCCAAAACAAAAACATCTCTCCTCAAAGAAAAATTGGAAAGCTCCAGAATCATGGGCGGTAAAATCTGATATTTATCAATTCAGTAAAAATGGTGGTGCTAATTCAGGTGTAATTGATGCCACTAATGATGTTGGCGAAAATAATAACAGCTATTTTTTTGATTCTTCAAATCCAAGAATGTTTAATGTTGGCGCCTCCGACTCAAATGGCAGTAGTGCATCGGAGGTTGGTGTTGCCTATGAGGATAATGCTGATCCATTAGAGCATATTAGCGATCGATCAGCAGACATACACAAAAAGTTATCAGTATCATCTGTAAGCCCAACTCCTATTTCAGGAAGTTGTGCTGCACCAAACTCCTCCTCATCTTCAACATCTGCTCTTAATAACAGCTCGTCAAAGTTAGTTCAGAATAATAGCGGTAATACCATGACCTCAAGGAGAAATTTGGGGAATGAAATTCATTTTGATAATTATCAAATGAGATCAAAGTCTGAACTTTCTGTACCTGTGCTTAATTCGTATGCGAATTATGTCAGAAATAATCATGAAGTGCCTGATATTTTGAAGACTTTAAATTCATTGAGCGGTAACTATACTATAAAGGTTTTTCGAGAAGACAATACATTCACCACCATTTTCACATCAATTCATACCAGTGTTGCTGAACTCTTAGTGATCTGTAAAAAGAAATTTTTTTTAACAAATCCTGCTAATTATCAAATTGTATTCAAGATTGGAAAGTCATCGAAAATATTGGACCCAGAGGAACAGCCTTTGCAGATTCAAAGTTTGATGTTACTTTTACTGGGTTATGATGATAAAAGAGATAATTTGCATATCATTGGTAGAGAGGACATTACATATCTTTGCAAGTTTGTTCTAGAAGAAAATGATTTTTCTCATCCGATTATTGAGGATGAAGAAAAGAATTTTCTGAATACCAAGGATTTTTCTTTGGTTAACTTAGAAAATCTAGCTTTGCATACGGTACCTTTAATATTTTATCAACATTCTTTTGAGATTGAACAATTAAATGTCAATTGCAACCCATCTATATTTTTACCTGGTGATTTCATTGCAAGTTGTAACAATTTACGAAAAATTTCCTTCTCATCAAACAGAGCTAACAAATTTCCAATTAGTTTATTAGAAGCAAGGAAGTTGACAAGATTGGATGTTTCTTCGAATTTAATTAGAGTAATTCCGGAAAGAATAGGAAACTTAACTTTTTTGAATAGATTGTTTTTAAATGGTAATAATATTAGCATTTTACCAGATAGTTTTGGAAATCTAAAAAATTTAAAAATTTTGAATCTATCTTCTAATAACTTAATTGATTTTCCTGTGGCAATCGCCAAATTGGAAAATTTATTATTGCTTGATTTGAGTTTCAATCAAATAAAATGTATTCCAGAATTAGTTACAAACCTTCAAAATTTAGATGAATTGAATTTGGCTACAAATTGTCTACAAGGTGTCTTACCAGAATATTTTTCTAAATTATCTAAAATGAAAGTTCTTTATATCCAGTATAACAATTTGACAAATTTTGACTCCGCAGGTTTAATGGAAAATTTAGAAGTATTGTATGCCTCTAAAAATAATGTTTCAAGGTTTAAATTCCAAAGCAAAAAGTTGAGAGTATTTCTATTTGATAGAAACCCGATAATTGAAATACCATTTAACAATATTAATTTTGAAGCATTGACAACTTTAAATTTATCAAAGGCTAAATTAACATCTTTATCAAATGAAGATTTGTTGAGATTGAGTAATATCGAAATATTAATTCTTGATAAGAATGATTTGACCTATTTACCTTCTCAAATTGGCTCTTTGAAAACTTTGAACTACTTATCTAGTTATGCTAATAACTTACAGTCTATTCCGGAATCTATTGGTCAGTTAACTAATCTACAGCATTTGGATTTGCATTTAAATAATATTAAATCTATTCCTAATTCCATTTGGAATTGTTCACTAACAAGATTGAATTTATCTTCCAATTTATTGACTAATTTTCCAGTGCATCCAAGATCTAACAAATCATCATTAACATCAACAAATTTAGATACTGCTAGAAAGTCGACTTCAGGGAATTCTGATAAAAGTGATATAGATTCCATAGATGAAAGAAAAAAGTCGATTGTTCAATATAGAAAAAACAGTTCTATTATTGCAGATCCTATTCAAAATTTATCAGACTTGTCTGTCAGCTTGCAATTCTTGGCCATTGCCGATAATAGGCTTTCGGATGATTGCTTCGAAGCAGTTTCTATGTTTAGCGAGTTGAAAGTGTTGAATTTTTCGTATAACGAATTAGTTGACATTCCTCCTGGAATTTTGAAAAGATTTCCAAAATTAATCGAGTTATACTTATCAGGTAATGACCTAAATAACTTACCGGGAGAAGATTTTGTTAGTATGAAATATTTAAAGATCTTGCATGTTAATGCTAACAAAATACATTCTTTGCCTCATGATTTATCTAAGATTAAAACTTTAGCTATTTTAGATGCTGGTTCCAACCAATTAAAGTATAATATTTTCAATTATCAATATGATTGGAATTGGCAATGGAATCATGAATTAAAATATTTGAATTTTTCAGGTAACAAGAGATTAGAGATTAGTAAGCAATATAATTCGCATCCGACAAACGCTATCATTGATAACAAAGTTTTTGAGAACGTCCGATTTGATAGCTTTACCAGTTTAAGCAAGTTGAAGGTGTTAGGTTTAATTGACGTTACATTAAGAAACTCTGAATCTTCCTTGCCAGATGAATCAGTGAATACTAGAGTTAGAACTACAGCTTCCGATATGTATAACTATAAATATGGTATTGCTGATAGTTTGGGAACTAGAGATAATATTTCAATAAGGGAAGTTATGTATCAAAACTTTACATCTTCGGATGATATTTTGCTTTGTGTTTTTGATGGTAAAAATGATACCTTACTATCGCATGGTAATAGAATCACATATTTAGTTCAGGAAGTATTTCAAAAATCTTTTAGTCAAGAATTAACTAAGATGCTGAATAGTGAAAATACAGTTGAAGACTGCTTAAGAAGAACCTTTTTGAATTTGAACCGTGAGATTAACAACTGCTGGCTGCAAAGTGAAATTTTTAAAACAGCCTCAATGACCGCGCTGAACTATTCGCTGGATACATTCAAGTTAGATGATGAAGACATATTAACAGGTTCTTGTATAACTGTCGTTTACATCAAGGGTACGGAATTGTATGCTGCTAATATTGGTGATAGTATGGGGTTCTTATCTAAGACAAATGGTGAACATGAATTGTTGACTGAAAAACACGATCCTACCTCTAGAGAAGAGTTTGAGAGAATTAGATTGAGCGGAGGTTATGTTTCCAGTAAAGGTGAATTAGATAGTGTTACAAATGTTTCTAGAGCTGTTGGATTTTTAAAATTATTGCCACATATTAATGCCAAACCATTCATCAAAAAAATATCCTTGACAATGCACCATGAGATGTTAGTCATAGCAACAAGCGAGCTTTGGGAATACATAAATTATGAAATTGCTGTAGATGTCATCACCCAGCACAGAAAAGATCCAATGTTAGCAGCTCAAAAATTAAGAGACTTTGCAATTTCTTATGGTGCTAAAGATAATATTGTAGTTATTGTATTGACTTTGAATGCTAGAAAGAGGTCAGGCCTTAGGCAATTGAATGGCAATTATTCTGGCCCAGCTTCGTTGAATGATAGAACCTCTAGATTAAGTATCACAGAAGATTCTTTGATACCTATCAAAAAGCGAAAAGATCGATTATATGATTCTAATTTAAATAGATTAGAAAATGAAATTCCACCACCTGTCGGTGCTGTCGCTATGGTTTTCACAGATATAAAGAATTCGACTTTACTATGGGATAATTATCTTAGTGCCATGAGAAGTGCCATAAAAACTCATAATTCTATCATGAGAAGACAGTTAAGAATTGTTGGTGGTTACGAAGTCAAAACAGAAGGGGATGCGTTCATGGTTTCCTTTCCTACTCCAATTTCTGCTTTGATTTGGTGTATTAACGTACAGCTACAGCTATTATCCGCAGACTGGCCTCTTGAAATACTAGAAAGTTCTCAATGTTGTGAAATTTCAGACTCTAAGAATACAGTTATTTATAGAGGCTTGTCTGTAAGAATGGGTATTCATTGGGGATTTCCTGTATGTGAACCTGATGCAATTACTGGTAGAATGGATTATTTCGGACCTATGGTGAATAGAGCTTCTAGAGTTAGTTCTGTAGCTGATGGGGGTCAAATATCTATCAGTAGTGATTATTTAAAAGAATTTAATAAATTGCTTGGTATTCATGAAGAAGTTACCACTGAATCTAAGTCCTTAAAAGAAGCATATGGTGATGTTCAAATTGGAGCAATATTAGAAGAAGAAATGGAAACTTTGGAAAGTATAGGATACCTAATTGAGAAGTTAGGGGAAAAGAAATTAAAGGGGTTGGAAACCCCTGAATTTATTTCCTTAGTGTTTCCTGACCAGTTAACTGAGAGAATAGATTTTATTGCTAGAAATTCTGAAGATAATTTAGCTGGAGCAGAAAAGGTGGCAGCGGATCAAAACGGTAGGGCTGCTAGCGGTGCTTTTGGCGGTTTGATTCATTATAATAATTTGTTTGAGCTTGAAGTCATCGCGGTAAAACTTGAGCATATATGTGCCATAATGGCTGGAAGTTCTCTTAACCCGGAAATAATTTCTATCGAAGATAGAGCTAAAGCTAAAGACAACTTGCTCAAGGTTCTCAGAAATAGCAATATACGGCAGGATGTTCAATATGTACTATTTTTAGAAAACGTGATTACAAGAATAGAGAACTGCGCAACAACAATCCAGTTAAATCAGGTTATTAGACAATCTTCCATTGGCAATAATACTAACGTTAATTCAACTACTACAATCAATGATTTGTTATCGGGCTTGGATTTTAATGTGTTAATCAATGTTCTTTCCGAGAGCAAATCAAAAATCAATGATTTATAATATTATTTATTAATTTAAAAATGTGTTCTCTCTTAATTTTTATTGTTTTTTTTTTTATTAATTTGTTTTTCTTCATTCTATTTTTCGCGACTTTAGATTACCTTTTCAATCTTTTTAATTATTAAATACAGCAAAAAAGTTATATGTGTTTTAACAAATGATTTTTGAGTTTTTGTCATCTCCTGCAGTCACTTTACTCTGATAAGTGATGTTGGAGTCAAAACAATGAAATTTCTTTGCCTGTAAAAAATAATATTCTTGATGGTTATGACCGATGTGTATTTTTTTTCATTATTGTCTGATGTATGTATTTGTGTTTTTTGGTTTCTACAGAAACACCAAAAACCTCAATTTTTGGCAACAGCAGTTGTGATATTGAATTAACAACATACTTTTGAAGGAAAGAGCGGTGACTTTTGAATATAATTTATCCAAGAAAGTAGGAGCAAACAGAAAATCGAATTAAGCTTCAATGTCCTTGTCAACGTGGAAGCAGTTTTCCTTTTTATTTTATAATCCTATAAAGGATCCAAATTTCAATAGTGATTCTTTGTTGTTTTCCGATGATTCACTTTCAGCAATTACGTCTTCTAAAGAATATATTTTTTTTGCTGTTAAAGACAGAATAATTAAAATAATAGACCTGCAATTCAATTTGGTGCAGCAGTTTATAGGTTTTGATACTGGGTTCAGAATTTTGTTTTTAAAATTTTCTAGTATTAATTCCATGGATGTTCTCTGTGCTATCGGGTCAAAAGAAGGAGCTCCCTTAAGTATGAAATTGTGGAATTTGAAAAAATTATTACTACCTAGTAAGGATAAGCAATTGAATAATTCCAATAAAATAGATGATTTTACACATCATTTCTTGACACATGTTCAAGTTAACAATGGCAGCAACCAATTTCCGCTATCTGCATTTGTAACTAGTGATGATTTTGCAGTTTCAGCATTTGGATTTGCCAACGGTTCAAGTATAATTGTGAGAGGTAAATTGTTGAATGATAAAGGTGCAAGGCAGCGTATAATATATGAATCTAATGGAGAGCCAATAACAGGATTACACCTTATTAAATCAGATCAATCTTCAGCAATTGATTATTATTTGTACATATTGACTACATCAAATATTTTTTTATTTGACACTACTGGAAAGCTGGTTAATACGCCATTGAAAACGCTTGATGTGAATAATGGCTCAGATATTCTCTGTAATGATGTTCTAAATAAGAATTCTAGTTTGGTCACTTCAAACTCGGGCTTAAATTCAATAGATTTTTACGATTCTAAATTTGGGAAAATTAATTCGATCAAAATGTTTAATAATATTTCAATCAACAAAATTTTCAATTATAATGATAACTATCTTGTGATAGTAGCTCTAGTGGATAGTGAAATTACACAGTCTCTCCTAACAGAAGAAAGTCCAAATAGTTCATTTACGGGAATCCTGGATTATAATTCAAAATTTAAGCCTACAAGAATTTTGGTGATAGATTTTGTACATAATTATATTGTTTTTAATCTAACGCTTTCAAATTCCATTAGCCGAATCTTCACCTTTCAGGAAAACTTATTTTGTTTGTCATCCAATGGAATCCTTTATAAATTGCAAGAAAAAACAATCAACGAAAAGATATCAATTTTAATAGACCGAGAATTATTTTCTTGCGCAATTCAATTGATTCAAGAAGAAATCGCCAGAAACTCAGATTCAGAAATCACGGAGAATGATTTGCTTCTCACCTATAAGAAATATGGCGATTTTTTATATTCACGTGGTGAGTATCAACAGGCAATCGATCAATACATTCTAAGCATTGAGCTAAATAGAACAAGTTTCAATCTAGATATTATTCTTAAGTTCAGAAATAATGACAAAATTTTGTATTTATCAGAATATCTTGAAAGACTTTGCTTTGATAATACTGATGTTTTTGAATCGCAAGTACTTACTCAATTAGGATCTTCGAAGGATACTGGTAGTCCAAATGAAGATTATTTAACGCTATTGTTATGTAATTATTGCAAACTCAAAGACAGAAAAAAAATAGAGGGCTTCATACTGAAATTAGAAAATATGAAGAACAAGTATGATGAAAGTGATGATGAGTACGAAGAGCTTATCCATTATGCTAATGTTAATTTTGACTTAAATTTGATCTTAAATTTACTTTCTAAAATTAAGTTTCATGATATTGTTTTAAAACTATCTTTCATATTTAATTATCATACTATGATAATTGACACGTTAATTAACGTGTACAGTAATTACAGACTATGTTTAATTTTTCTCAGACATTTGAGAATTAGTGATTCATTTAACCTTTTGTTAATTAATTCTTCCAATAACTATTTGAAAACAATGCTCAGACATCTTCCTGTGGAGACAACTAATATGTTAATTGACATATTTACTGGCGTGTATGAACCAAATGCAAGTGCTCAGTTTGTGTATCAAAGTATTTGTGATATTGATAAGTCTGATTCTTCTCATAATTTCAGCGTAAACGAAACCATATCAAGCAAAACTGATCTGCTGGCGAATGACGTGTTTTCCTCAATGTTTGAAGCGCTCAACTTAAGAAGTTCTAGCAATCATCAAGAGGGTCAAAGCTTAGCTCGCCCTACATATCAACCACCAAAGCCTAAGCTTGTTTTTATGAGTTTTGTGGATAATCCTGAAGAGTTCATTACATTTTTAGAAGCTGTTCTTCAAAATTATTCAAAATTTGATAAATTTAATGCCAACATTAAAGACAAGACTGATTTACTAATTACATTATTTGAAATGTACTTGTCTTTGACAAATGCAGAAGAATCTGCAGAAGCCTCAAAAATCATTTGGAAACAAAAGGCTACTCAACTATATCAGGATAATGAAGAAATCATGGATGCTAATAAGGTATTGTTATTATGTCAAGTAAATGATTTTTCCTATGAGGATCTTTTGCTCAGAATGCCAGATGTTTCAGACCAAAGCAAATCCTCTAGTTTGGATAAAGTTAATGCATCTTCGTCTGTTTACAAACTTGATGACATATTTGCTGAGTATGAAAAAGCGGGCATTGACTTATATGGAAAGAATAAAAACTTTTTGATTAATGATAATTTATTTTGGACCCTGGAAAGAAGCACTAATAAGTCTTCCGACATTGGAGAGGAGCAACAGATTGAGTTTTTGAGAAATGCCTTGCTTTTGAATAATATTGAAAGAGCAATATTTTTGCTTAATAGCTTTGGAAATGATATACCTGATCTTTACTCAATAACTCTCTTTTATATTGTCAACAAAAACTCTGAAGAATTTTTGATAAATACTTTTGGTCTAAAAAATTTCATTACCATTATTTACAAATTGTTGAATAGTTCTGTTTTGACTATAATTGATCTTTTGAATATTTTAAGCATAAACGACATGATGAAATTTAAATATCTCCAGAAATTTTTGATACATTATTTAGAATTCAAAAACTCAGAGATTAAAAAGAATGAAAAATTGTCAGCATACTATCAACAAGAAATAAATTCTAAAAAAGCAGAACTTGCAGAACTTATAAATAAATCTTCGGAGATTAAACAAATTGAGAAGGAAGCCCTTGTGGATGGAGCAACTATTGTCTCTTCTAAAGAGAATGATGATTTTGATGATGAATATGTTGTTGTTAACAATTTAAAATGTCATTTGTGTTTGGCTGGACTAGATATTCCTATTGTCCATTTCTTGTGTGGTCATACATTTCATCACAGATGCTTGGATGATTTTGAATATGATACATACAGTCAAAATTCTGTAAACGACAGTACGTCGATAACACAAGCCTTAAAATGTCCAAAGTGTATTAGTGACCAGGAAGCTTCAAAATCTTTAAAGACAGCTCAAACAGAAGTAAGCGAAAGGTTGGATTTATTTATCAACTCTATTGAGGAGTCACCAGATAAATTCAAAGTGGTGACCGATTTTTTGGGAAGGGGTGCCTTAGAAAACGGCTTGTTTACTGTTTTAGAATAAACACTCTTTGAGGTTAAATACATGAAATTTTTTTGAAATAAAATGTAAAGAATACCACGAAATGGCTAGCCTTGTAAATATTTATTATTTTACATCATATACACAAGTTGATTATATTCAATTTGAAACAGTTTCCAGCTCAGCATCTCTAGCAATCTTTTTCTTAAGTTTTTCCTCCTTTCTATTATATCTCACATCATCAGGATTGAAACCTGCTTCTTCTGATCCCCAGTATGCCCAAGTAGGAGTATCCGTGCAGTAGTCTAATTCATTAAATTCCTCACCCAGTTCTAATAAATTGAAAAATTTTCCATAATCAATATGAGTACACCATTTATCATTGATCTTATATTTACTATTAGCAACCAAGATACAACATGAATGTGCATGCTCTGCAGCAACATCATATCCTAAATTTCTCTTCTGAAGTTCTGCAGTTAAAGCAAGAACGAAATTTTTACATTCTTCATAGAAAGGAATATTTTGCATAGTTAAAGGATTACCATTACCAGTTGAAGAACCACAAAATGTTGCTCCTTTGATTTCAATCAAAGATGGATTAGCCTTCTCTACCATATCTGCGTATCCCATTATTTCGTTCATGTTGAAACCCTTAACTAAAGTCAATCTAAAAACAGTTCTTTGATGACTTTGAATGGTATTTAAAATTTCTAAGCAATCATTCAATCTTTCCCAAAAGTCTCTGTATAACGGTCTGTCAACCTTTTTTAAATCGGATTTAGTTGGAGCGTCGATAGAGACATATAATTGAGTTACTCTTTTCAAATTTTTCAATTGTTCAGGATGTTGAGCATTGCAGACTAAGAAACTTGAAATTCTCTTTGCATGAAGCATTGAAACAAATTCATTTATGTATGGATAAAAAATCGGTTCACCAACAAGAGACAATGCACAATGTCTTACTGTAAAAGCTTCCTGAAATCTGTCAGAATTAATTCCAGGAACACCTCTCATTTGTTTGATTTTCTTATAATGACCTTCTAATGCACCTTTTAAAATTTCTTCTGGACCATCAACCTGCCATCTCCAGTTGGTACCAACTGGATTAGTACCGTGTCTCCAACAGAATACACATTTATTGGAACAAGATAAAGATGGTGTAGTTTCCATACACAAATGGGATCTTATACCATAGAAGGCAAACTTATAACAGGAACCTCTATTTCTCAAAGCAGATTTTGTCCAACGGCAAATTTTAACACCTGAGTGTGAACCAACAACAGTATAGCCTTGCTTGGTCAAAGATTTATATGTTGGAGAATCCTTGGCCACCATTTCTTTGACTTCCTTGAATTCTGCATCGGCTTGATCTTCCGTTGATGTAGAGCTATCCTGTTTTTGTAAGGAATTACCTATATCCTCAATGTCCATCATAGTATCGTCAGTACCGCTACCTTGATCTTGGTCATCATCTGAGTCCTCATCAGCATCATTATAAGCGTCTAAAATCATGGCTTCATTGTCTTTTAAAGAATCGACGTAAAAATCGCACCATTCTTGAATCTTTGAGTCTTTATCATTCTTTATACAAAACTTACTCAAAGGAAAAATTCTTCTACCACCAAGTTTATTCAAGTATTTGTCTGCTAACACAGCTTGATAACAAAATTTATTCGGATAGTGTTCACGATCACCCACACCAATAACAGAATACCCTGTGATTCTCGTTTTTAATGGATAACTATCAATTCTAAAATCTGTTGAATTTTCCTCAAGAGTTTGCAAAAAAAAATCAATTGGTGAGTCTGTTTCATACGACGGTAAAACTAAAATGTAAACAATATTTTCAAGGCCTTCAGGAACCTTGACGAAATAATCATCTAAGTCATCTATGTCATCGTCAATATTTATCAATTTAGGTGTATTTTGTACCTCTTTATTTTCCACTAATTTGTTAAACATATACTTGGCCGTTCTTTCTGAAGAGCCTGTCAACGAGGAATAGAACACAAAAAAATTAGCAGCGAGTAGACTAGAGTTGTTGACCACCAATTTTGGGCCTCCGTTCGATGCAACATTCTTCTTTCTGATGATTTTGGCACCTTTTCTTTTAATCTTATTGGATTTTTGTGGAGCTGATGGATCCAACTCTGTTGTCTTTTTGAAAGAATTTGTGAAATCAACAGAGACTGGGCCATTCTGGTTTGATGATGATTCATTCTTCTGTTTATCAAATTCTAGCTTGTTACCAACTTTTTTAAATGCAAGCTTTGTCCTATTATTTCTCAAAGCTTCAATGTTTCTCTTACTTATTGTCTCATCTTGAGTTGACTGCTCGTTAATAAAATCACTTCCAGATGTTTCATCAGCAAAAAGTCTATATGCAATGTAGAAGGAAATTGCGAATAAACAGATACTGCTTAAGCCAGAGAAATAGTATAGCGTAAACAACACTACGCAAACCACTAAATCAGTTTCAGTATTTGACATATTTTTCCGTTTGTATTATGATGATACTTTTATTATTTAAAGCAGAGGCAGATCAAAATTTTTATTGCCTTAACTAAATAATATGACTGGTATATCTGTTGTATTCTCTAGCTCTTTAAATTTCAAAGATCTTAAGTATCTTTTGCTTCAACTCATCTCAAGATCACGATCCAGATGAAAAATAAAAAAATTAGAGAAAAATGTTTGGCTGATTAAGATTGTTAAGGTTTGCTTATGTTATAATTTGTTTCATGCCCTTCAAGCTGTATTGCTGTTTTTAAATTTTGTAGTTATGAACTCGGGCAAAAGTTGACGATTAATCAAAGAATATGGTTTCAACATCGTAAATTTTAAGTTTATTTACTTACAAGGGAAAAGTGACTGTAAATAGCCAAATGTGATTTTTTCAGAGAAAGTGTTGTCATAATTTTTTAAAAGCTGCTTCTGAAAGACTTGATTGTTTTGACAGCAATGAAAGCTAGATTATGCTGGATATAGATATAGAATTGAATGCAGTTCAAAACGGCCGATATGTAGATGAAGAATTCGATAATGAGGGTCTCCAAATTCCTAAAATAAGCAATGCACTTCCTATGTCTCATCCCATGTGGATTGTCATGGTTGTTGAGTGCTGCGAAAGAGTTTCTTACTATGGTTTAAGTGGCGTTTTCATGAATTACATGAGCCAAGGACCTGATGATAGAATTAAAGGACTTTTACATCTTGGGCCTCGAGTAGCTGCATTTCTCAGTTACACATTCCAATTTTGGTGTTACCTTTGTCCGGTTTTTGGTGCTTGGCTTGCTGACAGTTTTTACGGTAAATACAATGTGATTTTGTATGCTTCATTTATCTATATGCTTGGTATCATCATTTTGTTTTTGGGTCTGTTTCTACAGTCTGGGAATTTTGCAGTGTCTGTTTTTCTTTTGGCGATCGTATGTATTGGTATAGGTACTGGTGGTATCAAAGCCAATGTTTCACCGTTGGTTGCGGATTGTGTTTCATATTTTGAGCCATTCACTATTTCAAACAAAGGAAAAAAGTATAGGGTCACCCACGAAGCAACAACGCTGAAAATATTTATGATTTTCTATTTTGCTATCAATATAGGTTCTTTATCTACCGTCGTCACTACTAGCTTAGAGTTCAAATACGGATTCTGGAGTGCATATTTGTTCGCGCTTGTGTTTTTTTTGGTAGGATTGACATTTTTCATAATGGGAAAGGAGAAATATGTGATCAAACCACCCACGGAAAATGTTATCGGAAAATCTTTTGAAATCATCTTCATGGCGATCAAGTTGAGAAGTTTTGCAGAATGCTACAGTAAGGGTACTTGGGATGCAAAATTAATAGATGATGTGCAGAAATGTATTAGAGTATGCAAAGTGTTTTTTTTCTTTATTATATATTGGTCGGTTTATGGACAGATGTTGAACAATTTTGTCACCCAGGCGTCACAGATGCAATTGGATGGGATCCCAAATGATTTTTTGCAATGTTTGAATCCCATAGCAATTCTCTGTTATATTCCTTTGTTTGAAAGAGCTATTTATCCATTTATCAGGGAGCGATTGAGAGTCAACTTAACGCCTATTATGAAAATCTCCGCAGGTTTCCAAGTAGCTGCGCTTGCGATGTTTTATGCTGGGTATGTGCAATGGAAAATTTACACACTGAGTCCTTGTTATGGCGAGAGTGGTGCCTGTAAGGGTTCGCTGGAATTACAGGTGTTAAGCAATGTCAGTGTAGTCTGGCAGATTCCATCTTACGTGTTGATTGCTATATCTGAGATTCTAGCGTCGGTTACAGGATTGGAGTATGCTTATACAAATGCTCCAGTGACAATGAAGTCTTTTATCATGAGTTTATTCTTGCTAACGTCGGCTGTTGGCTCTTTGCTAGGGATGACAATCTCGCCTTTTGCAAGGGAGAACCATATGGTAGAATTTTATTGCTTGTTAGGTGCAGCATGTGCTGCAAGTGGTGTGTTTTTCTGGTGCTTTTTCCGGAACAGCGGCAGAGGCTACCAAGCGGTTCAAACCAGGCCAAGCGACGGCGAACAGTAGCCAATACAATTCTTTAAAGTATTACATGACATACATCCATCCAACATACATCTCTTTCTCATTGAAGTTCTTGTTCAAGTACATGAGATCTCAGCAAACATTTGGCACAAGTTGATTGTATTGCAACGAGTTATTTGGACCACAATAATTGTATTGCAGCGAGTTATTTGGACCACAATAATTGTATTGCAACTCGGCTTGACAAAGCAATAATTAAAGGTAAACGTCATTTTCCTTACACTCACGTGAATAGCACGTGAACAGGTCAATTCTTTTGAGTACACATCTATATGCTTGTTAATGCGCTATCATGCAAACCCCACTACTATTTACGGGAGGCTTTTCCAGATCTTTATTCTAATCAATATTGTTTTTCTCGTTGGCCACAGTGTTTGTTGATGCGTACCAATATAAAAATACAAACCACCTACAACAGCCAATTGTTTCTGTTTTACTTAACAGTCACAGAATGTATTAATAGTACAATGTAAACTATCTAACACTAATATTGGTTCTTTATTCATGGTAGCAATCAGTAAAATAGTCTGCGCCTGGTGAAGTCATGCAGTCAACAAGCGAATCTTATTGATTTTATTTTGTTAGGCTTAATATGGAAATGACTCACACATAGTTTTTTTTTTCTTTTTTTTTTTTTTTTTTTTTTTATCGGTGAGTCAACAAATAAAAAAGACTACTGATAGATATATAATATCTGCAGAAAAAGAGGAAAAAATTTTCGTACTCATAGACTCATTGCTGCATCACCAAATATGAAGAAAAAGAGAAAACAAAACTAGTCATAATTGACTATTTTATATTTAATATACATATATAAATATATGAACCCCGAAAGAAATTATTTTTTCAGTATTTCTGAAAACCTTCTTTCCATCACAATTGTATTGCAATTTGATTGTACTTTTTTTCTGGTACAATTTGTTTTTCGTGACTTATTTACTTAACGAATCTGCTTGAATCATAGAATTCGTTTTGAGTTCGATTTCATCATAAAATTCAAATTCCATAGACCTTTGCTGTCTCGGGATATTTACATCAAGTATCATAATATTTCTGTTTTGTTTCTACATTGTCTAACTGAAAAGATTTTTAGCATCCCTTGCTAGTCATACTTTCTCGAAGCCACGTCGCCAGAGAACAATCGCCATGTTAAACCGTCCATCCTTGTGTTCTGTTGTTGGACGTACCTTGGCAAGACACTCCGTCTTGAATCACGCAAGATTCCATGCCAAACCGCTACAAACCGCAGCTGCATCAACAATTTCAACCCCTGTTTCCCAAATTGTTGCTGTTGCTGCTGCTGGTTCAGTTAATTCAGCAAAAAACATTAACTATTTTCAATTCAAAAGATCTTACGCAACCTCTTCTTCCTCTACCGCTCCATCCTATAAAGGTTCAGAGATTCTCTCAACTTTTAAGGATGAAAACGCCCACAGCTTGGTCGATGTCTCAAAAGTCCTTGTTATTGGCTCGGGTGGTCTTTCCATTGGTCAAGCCGGAGAATTTGACTACTCTGGCTCCCAAGCTATCAAAGCTTTAAAAGAAGCTAACAAAAAATCTATTCTTATCAACCCTAATATTGCTACTAACCAAACATCTCACTCCTTAGCGGATGAAATCTATTACTTGCCTGTCACTCCTGAATATATTACTTACATTATCGAACGTGAGCACCCTGACGGTATTCTTCTTACTTTTGGTGGTCAAACTGGTCTTAACGTTGGCGTTCAATTGGAAAAGATGGGTGTTTTTGAAAGATATGGCATCAAAGTCCTTGGTACCCCAATTAAAACTTTGGAAACATCCGAAGATCGTGACCTTTTTGCTACTGCTTTGAAAGAAATTAATATCCCTATCGCTGAATCTATCGCCGTCGAATCTGTTGATGATGCTCTTGAAGCCGCCGATAAAGTTGGCTACCCAATCATTGTTCGTTCTGCTTATGCTCTTGGTGGTCTTGGTTCTGGATTTGCCAATAATGCTGATGAATTGCGTAACCTTGCTGCCCAATCGTTATCCCTTGCACCACAAATTCTTGTTGAAAAATCCTTGAAAGGTTGGAAAGAAGTCGAATATGAAGTTGTTCGCGACAGAGTCGGTAATTGTATCACTGTCTGTAACATGGAAAATTTTGATCCTTTAGGTATCCATACTGGTGACTCCATTGTTGTTGCTCCTTCCCAAACTTTGAGTGACGAAGAGTATCACATGTTGAGAAGTGCGGCAATTAAAATTATTCGTCATTTGGGTGTTGTCGGTGAGTGTAATGTTCAATACGCATTACAGCCAGATGGTCTTGATTTTAGAGTTATTGAAGTCAATGCTCGTCTTTCTAGATCGTCTGCGTTAGCTTCAAAAGCTACTGGTTACCCATTAGCGTACACTGCTGCAAAAATTGCTCTTGGTTATACTTTGCCAGAATTACCAAACCCTGTCACCAAAACCACTACTGCTAATTTTGAACCTTCATTAGATTATATAGTTACAAAAATTCCTAGATGGGATTTATCAAAGTTTCAACATGTTAAGCGTGACATCGGTTCTGCTATGAAGTCTGTCGGGGAAGTTATGGCAATTGGTAGAACCTTCGAAGAAAGTTTCCAAAAGGCTATTAGACAAGTTGATCCTAGCTTTGTTGGTTTTCAAGGTGATCAATTTGATAATTTGGATGAGGTTTTGGCTAATCCAACTGACAGAAGATGGTTGGCGGTAGGTCAAGCTTTATTACATGAAAATTATTCCATTGAAAAAGTCCACGAACTCACCAAAATTGATAATTGGTTTCTTTACAAATTGATGAATATTGTAGAAATGCAACGTGAATTAGAAAAGGTAGGTGATTTGAAAGGACTCACTAGAAATATTCTTAGAAGAGCCAAAAAACTTGGTTTCAGTGATAAACAAATTGCATATGCTACTAATTCGACTGAGTTGGAAGTTAGACATAGAAGAAAACTGTTTGGTATTGTACCTTTTGTCAAGAAAATTGATACATTGGCTGCAGAATTTCCTGCAGATACAAACTATCTTTACACAACTTACAATGCTACCTCCAACGATGTTGAATTTAATGAAAATGGTACTATTGTTCTTGGGTCTGGTGTATATAGAATAGGTTCTTCTGTGGAATTCGATTGGTGTGCCGTTGCAACTGCTCGCTCATTGAGAGAAAACAAAAAGAAAACTATTATGATTAATTATAATCCAGAAACTGTCTCTACTGATTTTGATGAGGTTGATAGATTATACTTTGAAGAACTTTCATTCGAAAGAGTTATGGATATCTATGAATTAGAGCATTCTCAAGGTGTTGTTGTTTCTGTGGGTGGTCAATTGCCTCAAAATATTGCTCTTACTCTTCAAAATAATGGTGCTAAGGTTCTCGGTACTAATCCTGAAGACATTGATAAAGCGGAAGATCGTCACAAATTCAGTAGCATTCTTGATTCCATTGGTGTTGATCAACCAGCTTGGAAGGAATTGACTTCTTATGATGCTGCTAAGGTATTTGCTGATTCTGTTGGTTATCCTGTCCTTGTTCGTCCTTCATATGTTTTATCTGGTGCCGCTATGTCCGTCATTAATAGTGAAGCTGATTTAAAATCCAAATTACAGCAAGCTTCTACTGTTTCCAAAGAGCATCCTGTTGTTATTTCTAAATTTATCGAGGGTGCTCAAGAAATTGATATTGATGCTGTTGCTCACAACGGTACAGTTCTCGTTCATGCAGTAAGTGAGCACGTTGAGAATGCAGGTGTTCACTCCGGGGATGCTACATTGGTTTTGCCTCCTCAAGACCTTCTGAAAGATATAATGGCTAGATTAAAAACTATTGCTGATAAAGTTGCTGCTGCCTGGAAAATTACTGGTCCATTCAATATGCAAATTATTAAGAATGATAACAAAAAAACAGGTGAAATTGAATTAAAAGTTATTGAATGTAACATCCGTGCTTCTAGATCGTTCCCATTTGTTTCTAAGGTTCTTGGTGTTAACTTCATCGATGTAGCTACTCGTGCATTATTAGATGTCAATATACCAACACCTGTCAATTTAATGCAAAAAAATTACAATTATGTTGCTACGAAAGTTCCACAATTTTCTTTTACTAGATTGGCTGGTGCTGATCCTTTCTTAGGCGTTGAAATGTCTTCTACTGGTGAAGTTGCGTCATTCGGCAGTAATAAACAAGAAGCTTATTGGACAGCTATGCAATCTACTATGAACTTTCATTTACCATTACCAGGTTCAGGTATCTTGTTTGGTGGTGATTTAACCAACGATAAATTAGGTAATGTCGCTCAAAATATTACTAACTTGGGTTATAAATTTTACACTGCTTCTAATGATGTCGCTGAATATTTAAAGAAATATGTCAATGAGGAAGTTAAAGTGATTGAGTTTCCAAAAACTGATAAACGTTTATTGAGAGAAATCTTTCAAAAATACGATATCAAATGTGTTTTTAACTTAGCTGCTGCAAGAGCTGAATCTTTGCTTGACGAAGATTATGTTATGAGAAGAAATGCTATTGATTTTGCAATCCCATTATTCAACGAGCCACAAACTTCTTTGTTATTCTCTATTGGTTTGAAGGAAAGAATCAAGGAAAAATCAAAAACCGGTGTTAAAGTAGCTACTGGTGAGGTTTCTCCTGTTGTCATTCCATCTGAGGTCAAGAGATGGAGTGAATTCATTGGAGGTAAACCTGTATAAATATTTTTATAGGCGTATTTGATCTTTATTAATTATTTTATTTGCCAATTCTTTTTTTTTTTTTATGTATTAAATTAACTGTTAGTACATGATTATCTTCTATTATCTCTTTTTTACAATTAATTCAATAGTAGCACTTATCGGCTTGTTTTTGTACAAACAATAAAATAAGAAAGGACATAGAATAGTTAAATATGTTCATTTATAAGTATATACAAGTGAGAATCATATTGACAGTATAAAAATAGCTAGGGTACGTGCACTAATCAATCTTTTCTTTTGAAAGAAGATCTTTTCAAAACCTTAGCAGCAGTGACTCTATTTCTTTGGAATTCAGCAGCTTTTTCTTGTAATTCTTTTACTTCACGTCTTTTTTGGGTATCCATCTGTGCTTGTTTCCACATTTCTCCAAACCCTTTAGGATTTACAGGTGGTGTAAATGGAGTAATATCAAAGGCTTTTTTGAAAGAAGCATTTTTCAAAAGGGTTGATTGAATCATTGAAAAAACACCAGATATAGCAAAAAAGAAAACAACAGCACTTGGTAAGCCCATAGTAAAGAAAATGGAACCAAAAGATAACGCAGTAAAACCATATTTCATCTTATTACTAACTGTTTGAGTACCAGTTTCACCACCAAGCCAAAGGAAACCAGAGACTGTGGCTGCTGTCAAAAGTTGTAAACCTAAGTACGGGTCTGTAGATGCTAAATCAGTAAACCAAGCAAAACCTTCACTATCAAAACCTGGAATATGATTTTCGGCCATACGACGCAAAGCACCAAACATACCTAAAGCAAATGGAATTTGCAAAGCAACTGGAAAAAACATATATCTATGCTTGATACCATATTTTTTCATCAAAGCACTTCTTCTTTGTCTAACAGCCATTAATGCTTGCGTATCATGCGAACTTTCTCTCATTTGGGCATCAAGAATATCTGTTTTATCACGAATTTGTGACATACGACCACTTGTATCTGCAGATTTCATATAAAAAGGGAAAATAAGTAATCTTGCACCAATAGTAACACTTAAAATAGTAGCCCACCATGGCATACCTGTAGTAACATAAACAGCTTCCAAAATACGAGCGAGAGCATCAGGAGGCCACCATAAACTATTTACAATATTATGTTCCGATAAAAATCCAATATGATCTACCGCACCAGACATAATAGAATTCGTAGTGCTTTCAACAGTTGCAGAAGCAGCGTTACTGGAAAAATCTGGTAACTTATCAATAATTTCACTTGATTTATTACTGTTGTGGCGACATTGATTAAAATTTCTGATTTTTTTAAAAGACAAAGAGGAATTTAGGCTTGAAGCAGCACGAAAAGTAACCGGCGAAGATGTAGTAATCTTACTCAAAGAGTACCTTGGAATACTTTTTAATAATCCAAGCCTAATCATTTTTTCTTTTAGTTTCAATTCTTTGTTTGTTTATTGCAATACAAATTGTTTATTCAAAAGTGATAAACACATAATATTTACCTGAACCAATATTGAAAAAAAATTTTATTCTGAATTTTTCAAAAAAAAAAAAAAAAAAAAAAACGCAGTGGAAAGTCGCATATTAAAATTTTCATTAGAAACTATCAAATATCTCTATAGGGCTAGTAAAATTGAGGAACAATTGTTTTATAAAAGACAACAGATGAATCAGTCAAAAGAATAATCATTCTAAAGGCATCAGTTCGACTTCACTGAATAAATATGGGGATCTAAAACTATCGAAGGAATAAGAAAGGCTAAAGAAAATATATTTGGTAAATCTAGCAATGTTTATTCTTCGAAATCAGAACGTGTTGCTTATACGTAGATATTCTACAACTACCCTTCTGACACATCTAAGAAAAATTAATATTGGTACTAAAGATGCCGATAAATATTATGATCAGTGTATCAAAACATTTCAGAAAGATAGAAGCGATCATACCATGCAGCTAATGGCTTTGTATGCTAACACTGAAGACTTGACTTTAAAAATACATTATTTGAATTTAGTGCTACGGTATCAGATATTTACGAATCAATTATCTAGCATGTTTTCGTTAGTAATTGCTACTATGGATCAACTGATGCCTAAAAGCTATTGTATACATAATAATACCTTAGAGCTAGCGATTACAAACTTATTGTTGAATGATTATTTAAACCCATGCTTTCTCATATTAAAGCTAGCAAAATATAGGGGCTATTCGTTTAGCAGCAGAGTATATAACCTAATAATTCAGAAATTTTTTGATGATAAGTATGAGGATACCTCTGAAGGAGAGATGTGTGACTGGATTTGGAAGAAAATTATAAAGGAGGAATTTGGGACTTATGTCAGTACTGGAACTTTATTGCAAATTTCCAGTAAATTGAAAAATAATTCTCCTAGAAAATTCTATTTGAATCAGAATACGGTTCACACAAAATCTTCCAAATCATTAATTTATTCTTATTTTTTAGATAACTTGGAAATACCTAAAGCATGGGAATTCATGCTTATGCATCAGAAAGACTTAAGAAATTATAAAGCTAACGATTTTCCAAAATTAATTCAACAATTATCAACAAAATATCATAGCTTAGACAGCATTCGGATGGATTTAATAAATGACAGATTTTTTCATTCCGGAAATTCTTTTTCAAACACATTATTTTTGAATATGATATTGAAAAGTTTAACTTCTATTCAAAACGAGAATGCCATTCAGTATTCAGTCACTAATATAATTTCATTTGTCAACTCAGTTAGCAAAGAATATAAAATACAGTTGAATAAGGAGACATTGACATATCTTGCAGATATATCAATTAATCAAAATAATGCGATTTCACTTACGCATTTTTGGATGCCCGATAATCATCTCAATAAAATCTCGATTCTGCCTATTTTAATATTAAATTTAATTCAGGTAACAGTAAATTCTAAAGTCAAAGATTTGAGTGGCTTGAAATTTTTCATTTTGCTTTTAAAAAAGCGAGGATATCAGCTTCTGGATGCCTATAAGACACAAATTATGACCACCATAGACTAAATATCATTTATATATTTGAAATAATCTTGAATATATATATTATAACGACGTATCATGAAAGAAAATGACATTTATAAATAGAGCATCTCGTTAGTTTTTCACGAACAAAGGCATTTTTGGGTATTTCAAATGTAAGTATGTAATTAAAGCATGGATGCATTTTTTCAAAATTTGTTTGATAAATTAGATAAAACATTGATGTTCAAATTTTCGATAAGTTCCTTATAAATATTTTGAATTTTCTGATTTTTGTAACTAAGAATCAACTTTTGGAAAATCGATATCAAGTCTTATCGTTAATAAATATTCAAGTTTTAACGAGATTGTTACATTTCGAGCGCAGACTAACAAAAATCAACAAAAGATTGAGAATAAAATTGTAGATACTATACTATACCTGGCTAAATCACACAGACAGTTAGTCACTTGAAAATCAGCAGTGATTCTAATTACCTTCAAGGCCTAAAAAGAAGAACGAATGTATGAATGTATTTATATTAAACTCTTAGTGTATTGATAATTGAGGTAAATTTGTCGTCATGAATAAATATTGCATGTGACTTCCGTCTCAAAATTACGACTACGTCATCTAAATCAATATTAAATGTTTAATTTATATTCTAGATTAATAACGAAGTAATAATTTTACCAAAGAAATGAACATTCTAGATACTATTTATATAATAACATGAAACTAACTTAATCATGGAATAACAATTTATTGTTCCAACCCTGATATTTGAAGAATTATTTAAACAGATGTGAATCTATATTTTATTTTATTTATTATTTTATTTTGGTTTATTGATTTTAAACCAAGGATTACAATCAATTATTAACACACTAAGAGTTTTATATACATTTAATACATTATCTTATATTTCTCTTTAAACCTTGAGAGTAAATTAAATCACTTCTGATCCTTCAAGTGATTTATTGTCTATTTAATTTTAGCTATTTTCATTAAAACATCTATAAAAACATTATTATATGAAGAAATGACTGTATGAAACACATATATAAGTCGAATTTGGGATGAATGCCGTATTGTTAGTACTTTTCATTCAACAGAGTGATGCATATTGTTCTCTTTTAGCTACTCCAAGATAATATTTACTCGTTTGAATCAGACTCCAAAAATGCTTTTGTTAAACCAATTGCTTAGTCACAAATTAGCTAGCTTGTAATTAATTCAGTAAGAGCTCATGCTTTAGTTTACGTCTAGCATAATATCTTACTGAATTATTATTTGAACGTATTTCACCATATGGCTCACGTGATATCACGTGAATAGCTAGCTAAGCTACCTAAAAATTGAGTTGAGCTGTAAAAACAAGAAAATTGTTAAATAAAGGGTATTCTTTATTTAGAGTTACAGGTATGTTATTGTTAATATTGTGTTTATTGTCCTGACTTCT
>JASTVB010000066.1:0-64532 GCA_031125705.1 Saccharomycopsis babjevae | reverse complement strand
ACGAAGATGATCATTCTACTGATGCTTCTGCTAATAAAGCTACCAACTTTATTGAGAAACCCCATTTTTCTTCACACTATCACCACGTTTTTCAGTATTATTAGTGAATATTATATTGATCTTAAATTTGAACGAATGATTTTAGATCCAACATGGTATTTTTATTCTTTCTTTTTATTAATTTCAAAGAAAGCCTTGAAAAAAAACAATGTAATGCGGATATCTTTGGTACTTCACCCAGTAATTTCATTTGATTAAAAAGACACTGATCCGTTTCTAATATTTGAAGGATATCAAGAATCTTGTAGATTTTTCAATTTGCCTCGAAAGGCAAAGCGGGATTTTAAGAGTTAAAAATTTTATATATTATAAACTAAAATAAAAAGGTTAATGTCTCAAAAATTGTTATATTCACTTGGACTTAACTTCTTTCCCATTCTCTAACTTTAATGGGGTGATCAAAATCTTTATGTGCTTGTCTTTGTTATTATATAGTTCTTCAAATCCACCTTCAATGGCATCTTCCAACTCGACTTTCTTGGTAATGAGTTTATAAAATAAATCCACTGAAACCTTTTTTTGTTCCAAAGCGTCCATTACAGCCTTAAAATCTTCGATTGTATAACACATAGAACCAGTGATGGTTTTTTCAGAGCCAGTTATATCCATAGGATAGAAATCCATTGGTTTTGGGGTCCAAATTGCAACGTTGACCATAGTTCCTCTTGTTTTCAAACAACCCAACGCAGTATGGAATGTAATAGGAAAACCAGAGCAGTCAAATGCATAATCAAATCCTCGTCCATTTTCGGACAACTTCTTCAAATTAGCAATTTGATCAGCTTTGTCTTTGAATTCCGATGGGTTAAACACTTGAGCGCCAAGGCCAGCAGCGTGTTCGCGACGAATTTTAGCAGGTTCTGAACAGACAATAGATTTTGCGCCATACGCTTTAGCTGCCAAGATACAACCAATACCAATTGAGCCACCACCTACCACTAGTACTGTGGAATCCTTTTTGAATTTAGCAATTCTGATAGCATGGAAGCAGACAGCTAAAGGTTGCACAAGAGCAGCAACATCCAAGGGAATCCAATCCGGAATTTTTACCAAATGGTGTTGCGCTGTAACCATATACTCTGCTAAGCCACCATCTTGACATCCTAGACCGGTGATGCCCATCTCCTCGCAAAGATTAGTCAAATCATCTTTACAAGAAGAGCAGTAACTTGCAAAATCCTCGCACTCTTTCTGGAAACGTGACTTGTCCTCACAATAGCATGTAGGCTCCACAACAACATTGTCACCAACTTTATAATTTGTAACCTTTTCGCCAACCTCAACAATTGTCCCACTGATTTCATGACCCATTATTTGGGGGAGAAATTTTCCAGATAAAGGATGACCCTTTTGAGGGTCAATTGCGTTAAAAAAGGAGCTTCCTTTCTTATAACTTAAAAGATCGGTACCACAAATTCCGCAATATGCAACTTTGATAATGACCTCATTTGGACTATTGATCTTAGGCTTTTCAATTTTGTCAGAAAACTTAAGGTTCTCAGGTCCGTAGTATAAAATGCCTCTCATTATGGCAATCAATGATACTGCTTTCAAATAAAGTAAGTCTCCTTGCAAAAAAACGATATTATCAAAAACCTTGAGTAGTATTAGACTAGTCGTTTCACGTATAAAAATTTATAGAAGAACCGATTTCAGTATATATTATCAATGCTATTATTGTGCACCCTTTATCATTCTCTCATATTTTAGACAGCAAATTGAGTTTAATTTATAACTTCCTTTACAATAGTTCTAGAATCTAGGCAGCACTTATTCATCTTTTCTGCATGGAGTTGTTTTTTTTTTTTTTTGACTGCCGATTATCTAGAAAAGCAAACTTAGACACATATGCGTATGTGAGCATTGCATAAGAGAATCTTACAATCCATTTCTTTTGAAAATTTGAATTTTTAAATTAAAACACTCTTTAAAAAAAAGCAAACAAAAATTATATCATGTTATTATATAAATTTGGCATGTAATAAAAGCCTCTAGGCTAATCAAAACCATCAATTCAAAATTTAAAAAAATAATTGAAAACTATGCAAGCGAAACGTAAAAGTACAGCAAAAAAAACCTTGAAAATGAAAATATATATGCAGCTGACAGGCAAATTGGCAGTCGAGAAGAAAACTGGGTCCCGACAATTAATTTCTTGGTAGTTTCATTCAGACTTGACTGCCTGATTTCATTGAAAGTATGTTGCAACAAGAACGCTGCAGAAAATCTTGACACATGCTAATATGGATAAGGTATCTTCGTCATATGTTTATCACCAAACATCTACAGAAAGAATGTAGTAATAAAATAATAATAGTCACATAAAACATATATTAATACACAATGATTTAATATATCTACATTTGCATCCCAGTTCTATATACATATACAAACCACAAATTCATAACAATGGATGATGAAAATAATCAATAGATAGTAACAAAAACAACTTGACCAAATAGAAAAAAAAAACTTTTTTAAACATGAGTCTTTGAAAGGAAAGCACGGTCATAGCCACTAACATTAATGAAAATCTATTTAAGGATTGTGTCCAGGCACATAATGGAGAGATCAATGGCTCTAAAAGTATGCTGCGATAATCTCAGAAAAATTTCTTAATCGGAAAATGTATTTTGGATCACCAACTTGGCCTAATTGATTTTCATATAGCAGCTCTACCCATAAACAAATTATTTCCCTCAACAAGAGCTGAAGAAAGTTGTAAATGTGTCGCTCTCCAGGTGTGTAATTTGGTTACAAGATATCTTTGCGGTTACTGATTTAAATTTCTAATCAAGATTTTCGCTGGAAGCAGCAACCAATCCCAAAACATCAGCGAGACCGGTAGGAGGTTGCACGGCAATCAAAGAAACAATCAATTCAAAAATGGCACTAGGCAAGTTCTTTTCAAAGACGTTCAAGATATCGGTTGGGAATGGATACACACACAAGGCCTTGTAAAACAAGATGGCACTGTCAATTTCTTTTCCAGGAATGGAAGCAGCCTGTTCACCCTTGGCGACCTGTTCCATAAAATAGGTTTCTTTATCTTTCACTGAGGTTGGCAATGGATCCTTTTGCAAACTCAACAATAATTGCTGTTTTAACTTGATCAATTTGACTTGAGTTTGTTTAATGTTGCTATCTTCTTTTTGTTTAGCATAGTCCCTTTCAGCCTTTGTTATTTTTTGACGGAACTCCTTATTGTTGTGACGTTGGTAGTCGAAGTAGACCGCATAACCCACAAATGATGCTGCTAAAGCTAATAATCCGAAGTTCAACTTGCTCATTTTTCAATACTTTCTTCTGCTATGTACGAATAATAGAAAAATCTCAGATTGTATGTTCCTTTAAATAATGAACCTTTTCTCTTTAATTATGAAATACTCTTGCGGAAAATTATATGTTAATAATAAACTCCCTATGAAATATTTTCTCTTAGTGGTTGCCAATAGATTTCTTTATTATATTCTTTTTTCTTGAGTTTTTTTTGCTCTAATTTTCTCTGAAAAATTTTCGTGAATTTTGGACCTGAATATTTTTCCATTTTTTCTTCTTCTGCAACCACATGCACCTTTACATAATAAAATCCAATATTGAAATTTAGAAACATTGTTGTCATACACTCAGTAAACCTCCTGCCGGAAACTAGACTATCAAACCCCTTCTTGATACTGCTACAAAACAAATGTATGGTTACACATAGTAAAGAGAAAAATAATTATTCAAAACTATCGAATGATGTATTCAGTAGTGCAATCATATAGATAAAACAATTACTTGCCGTACAGCTAGCTCTATTATCAACAGTTGTTTGAGATGTATTTATGAGCGATGGTGCTCATCGCAACTAATTTTTTTTTTTTTTTTTTTTTTCTGTATTATTGAACTGCTGCTCCTTCATATACACAAACACTATTATTGTGTTAAGGCTGGTAGCCTAATTTCTGTGTCGATTACGATCAACTTTTTGGTCAAATAATTTAATCATTTATTACTACTTAGATATAAATTTAGCGGAGTTTAGCCTAGCCTATGATTAAGGAAAATAAATAGAGAAACAAAAAAGACGAAATGACAACAGCCAAGTTCACTAAGTACTTTGATATTATAGCTAGTAATCCGGCATCTTTGATCAGCAGTGCATTGCAAGGTAGTGCCTCAGACGAAACGAATAATGAAGTCACAGATGATTTATCTGCGTTGATCAAGGAATTTGTGGATCCTACAATTGAAAAGGACTCCAAACTTCTAGATCAGATATATGTAGATGGTCTTGATTCCAATCAAGTTTGGGAACAGTCGAAAATGGTGATTGATAATAACATTGAGAAATTGATGTTCAGCGAGATCCCAGCAGCCAAAGAGCTTTCTGGAGATTATTCAAGCTCTGAAAATGAGGAATTTGATGAGGATGAAGAATCACAGTACGAAGAAGCAGACAATGATGGTGAGGTAAAGCTGGACGATAGCGAAAATGATAATGAACAAGATGATATTTCTAAGTTTGAAGAGACGGATAATGAAAATGAAAAAAATGTAGACAAAGAGGAAAAGGAAGATGCAAGTACTGAAGATGAAAAAGTAATAGATAACGGCAAGGTTAATAGCGAAAAGAAAAATGGATATGGACTCAATGATGAATTTTTCAATTTAGAAAAATATCAAGATCAAGTTTTGGCGCTTGAGGAAAAAGATGATTACCTCGAGAGTGATGAAGATGATATTGACTATTTTGGTGATATAACCGACGGATCAGATGCGGAAGTGGAGTATTATGATGATTTCTTTGACAAGCCTCAAAACGAAGCTGATACCTCAACGAATAAGAAAAGTAAAAAAAGAAACAATGTTGATGCTCAGGGAGAATTTGACGATAAAGAATTTGATAATGCCATGAAATCAACCATGCTTGATTTGTTCGATGAAAGTGACGCTGATGAGCAAGGTGATGAAAATATTACAAATAACAAAGGCAGTAGTGATAAGAATTTGTCTACTTTTGAGAAGCAACAACGTGATATTCAAAGACAAATAGCAGAATTAGAAAAAGAAGCAGTAGAAGAAAAAAGTTGGACCATGAAAGGTGAATCTTCTATTAAAAGTAGACCTACAGATGCATTGCTTGACGAAGAATTAGAATTCGATAGAAATGCAAAACCAGTGCCTGTGATCACCAAAGAGGTTACTGAGAGTATTGAAGAATTAATTAGAAGAAGAATCAAAAATTATGACTTTGACGATTTGCCAAGAAGATTATTTTCTGACATCAATAAAAGGCTTCAAAAGAGAGATGATTTTGACTTCGAAGGATTAGGCAAGAAATCTCAAAAATCATTGGCAGAAATTTACGAAGATGAAAATTTCAATGGTGTAACCAGCGAAACAATAAAGAATGAAGAAATGGAAAAGAAACATAATGAAATTATAGAATTGTATCAAAACTTAGCTTATAAATTGGACTCTTTATGTTCCCTTCATTTTATTCCAAAGCCAGCTGGTACGAACTTGGAGGTAAAGGTAAATACATCAACTATACAGATGGAAGACGCACAACCAGTTGCTATGGGTTCGGAGACCACTTTGGCGCCACAAGAAATCTACAAATCTAAGAACGGTGTTAATGACAAGAATGAGATCACTTTGTCTAATGGTTTGATAATATCTAGAGGAGAAATGTCTAGAGAAGAGAAGAAGACTTTGAGAAACAAGAGAAAGAGACAGAACAAGGAATTCAATAAGAAAAAGTCAAAGAAGTCAAAGGAGGGTAGCGCATTGGATGTATTGAAAAAATCAGGTGCTAAAGTTACTGTTGTTGATAGCAGGGGAACCAAAAAGGACTTGGACGGCAACACTGTCAAGGACAGTGCATCCAACAAGAGCGTTTCTTTCAAATTGTAGAATATTCAATTCCAATAAATTTATATATTCATACGTATTTAATGCACTTTTATGTTTGAAAGAGAGGATGTTTGAGTCTGTGAGAAAATTCAAAATCGTTGTTTGGTAGGTGTCTGGTTTTAATAGGTGTCTGGATCTGAGCCTCATTAATTCATAAGCTTCAACACAATCATGAATTAACATATTTGTTTCACACATCCCTTCTAGACGCACGTAACCTCAGATAGTTGAAAAAGCTTGTGCCACTTACCACCATGCAGTGTTCATAATCGTGCCCGTTTTTATCACATCGGTCGATTATTTTAGATACAGACAAAACAAATGAAAAATATTAAGGGGCAATCTTATTGTGGCGAAGACGTGGGTTGGTTTCTAAGAGAGTCAATTGCTAAAATTAAGAGACCCGGGGGTTTATAAAAAAATTTCATACGTTTATTTTTTTTAGAGTATCATGCATACATACCTCCACCCAAAATATTAGGCAAACAATAACTTTAAATATATCAAACTTGTTGTTACGACAATCAATTAGCTAAGGTTTTATTGTTAACAAATAATCAAGGGGAGAACTAACTATGCAAGTTTATTTTTTTTCCCATCTACATTATAAATTCCAAATATTGAACGTTTGAATGCGAAAATGTTGGTTGGATATTTAAGAATAATTGGTATTAACATGCTATTCCTTCTTCGAAGCCCAACCCATTTATACATGTATACTCAATCAGTTATCCCCGAGTAAAATTCATTCGTCTTTTGTAGACTTGTCTTGATTCAACTGGATTGTCGGTTATAGCTAAGGTGGGGAGTGAGAGTATGAATTTTTTAGCGTTGGTGCTGAGTTTGGTTACGGATGAATGACATATCGACGGATGTGTGGGGGGTTCAGCAGTTGAGCTTCCAGCACGCGTTTGAACGTTAGAATGAAATTTGCGATCTCGCAAAAAAAAAATATTGGAACTCCTGAAATAGCAGCGTGCAGTTGACAGACAAGCGCACCTAAAAAACATTTCCGGGGTTAGAGTTAGTAAGAACAAAAAAAAAAAAATAGGCTCAGTTAATTAAACCAATAAAGAAGTAGGCCTAAACAACTGATAATCACCATTTAATTGGTCACAACTGAAAATCTGCTAGGAATGAGAGCTATTATCAATGGTAAAACGAATATTAAAAAAAAAAAAAGATCGTATATATATTTGTGTGAAATCATTGAATATTCTTTTAGAAATCAGATATTTCCGGATATGGAGGGAGCAGGGTTGATTACATCTTGCGATTGCTACTGTATGTGCTGTGTAAAAATTAGACTTAGCGCGGAAAAACAATAGCAGGCTTGTTGAGCGCGCACAGAAAAACCCCGGCTGAAATTATATTCCTGGAATTAACTGGTTGACCTCCGACGTGGAGTTTTTATCTCCTGGTTTAAACTTAAAATTGTAACACCAGCCAGTGATTCTGGATAAACATATCCCGAGACGCTAAGAATGCAGCATCAAGGATAACTAGCAGTTTGTCATCTGCATTGAATAGTTAACAATTCCTTTGTCTTTATTTCTTTGCTGTAGCTTGGTATTGTGCTTTTTATAGAGCAAATTTTTAGACTGTTAGACATTATTTTGTGATCATTGCATACTGTATATATCAGGAGTAATTCCCTTGGTTATTTCATTTTGCTTTTGTTTTCCACTATTTATAGGCCGTTTATTTGATAATGAAATCAGCAGTAAAATTTAAAAACAATTCAATTTCCTGTTAATCATTTTGTGTTTTACAATCTTTTCTGTTCCACATAAGATTTTTATTTTCAGTCGTTTCACATCACTCAAATAAACTATAATACGAAAATGACTTCATCCGATAGCAACATTGAAACAGATATTATCACATTAACTAGATTCATTCTTGAGCAACAACGTTCGTTGAGCACCCCAGCCAGCGGTGAATTAACTTTATTGTTGAACTCTTTGCAATTCGCCTTTAAGTTCATTGCACACACCATCAGAAGATCAGAATTGGTTAATTTGATCGGTTTAGCTGGTGCAACAAACGCCACTGGTGATGATCAAAAGAAGTTAGATGTCATTGGGGATGATATCTTTATCAACGCAATGAAAGCTTCCAAGAATGTGAAATTGGTTGTTAGTGAAGAACAGGAAGACTTGATCGTATTCGAAGGTCCAGGTAACTACGCAGTCGTTTGTGATCCTATCGATGGTTCCTCCAACTTGGATGCTGGTGTCTCGGTTGGTACCATTTTCGGTATTTATAAGCTTCTTCCTGGTTCCAGTGGTACAATCAATGACGTCTTGAGAAGAGGTACTGAAATGGTTGCTGCTGGATACACAATGTACGGTGCTTCTGCTCATTTGATGTTGACCACAGGAAATGGTGTCAATGGATTCACTCTTGACACTCAATTGGGTGAATTCATTTTGACTCAGCCAAACTTAGTTATCCCATCGAAGAGAGCAATTTATTCCATCAACGAAGGTAATGCTGCCTATTGGCCAAAGCCAATATTTGAGTTTATCAATTCTTTGAAGAAGCCACAAAAAGATACTGGTAAGCCATATTCTGCCCGTTACATTGGTTCTATGGTGGCTGATGTTCACAGAACTTTATTGTACGGTGGTTTATTTGCTTATCCTAGTGATAGCAAGTCTAAAAATGGTAAATTAAGAATCTTGTATGAGTGTTTCCCAATGGCTATGTTATTAGAACAAGCAGGTGGTATGGCTGTTAACAACAAAGGTGAAAGAGTTTTGGAATTAATTCCGAGAGCTATCCACGATAAGAGTGGTATCTGGTTGGGTAGTAAGCAAGAAGTTGAAAGCTTTATTGAATTTACTTCAGCTCATAAGGATGAGCTCTGATTCTTTAGCTTCTTTGGATAAGCTTGGTTTTTAAAAACAGTTTTCGAAAGAAGGAAAGCAAACTTAAAATTGATGATCCTTATATTTTGCAGCATGTAATTGCTAGACCGTCTTCCTTATAAATTTTTTAGTTTTTCATATATATAGATATATGTGTATAAATATATACCTCTTTTAATGGTACTGGGGTCAGTTATTGTTCAATCATAGCAAATACATGCTAAAAAAAAGAAGAGTAAAAACATCAAAAAAACATATCTCGATGATAGTAAATATCTTATATATACAAAATACAAAAATAATTAAAGTATGACATTGCTCTTGTAAATTATTTAAATTTAGCTTTTTAAGTTTAATAAATTTACCGAAATCCTGTTTATTGTATGTTTTTAGTCAGGCCTTATTTAAAGAATCATTTTTTTTTCATCTCTAAAAAACCGAATAAAAAAAATAGATAAATCAATCAAACAATAAGAAAATCAGTTAAGCTAATATTTAGTCAGATATCTCAGCTAATTATTATTTTATACTGTTGATAATTACCTATTTAGGAAATAATTTTTGGGGGAATATAAAAGTTATATATTGCATAATAATTAATATCATATACTCGCGCGTTTTTGTGCTTAATTTTTTCAAAAAATTAATTACAAAAATTGACACACTAATTAATTATGTGTATCAGCTAGATATGAATTGAAAATTTTGGATACATTAAATGGCTACAGTAATTCACAAAAATTATATGAATTTAGTAACAAATTTTAGAATTTGTAAATATTCATTTTTGTTTTTCATTATAAGTGTATTGAATTTAATTAAAAAAACAAAAAAACAAAAATGAGTTTATTACCATTTAACTTGATTTGTATCTAAAAGATAAAAAATTCCAAATCTGACATTAGTCAAGTGCTATTTTCTACAATGTATTGGGAATCAAATTCGTAATTGAATTCCCTATTCGCAAATTTTTAAAGAAAACTAAAAGTGAATTGGCGCATTGGTGTCTCAACCATAATGTTCCATGCAAATGTTAGCTTCTCTACCTCCTTTACCATTTACACAATTTTTTTCTTTCTTTTTTACTATATTCTCACTGTACTTGCTGTTGCCCTATGCAACCCACTGGATAATAACTTTTATTATATTGTAACTTATTACAAAGTGGAGTATCTGCATTGTAAAATTTCTTTTCAAGGAAACAGATTAATTTTGACGCGTTACATATTTTTTGCTAGAGAACTTTCCTTCCCAGTTCCACTTGCGTCCCTTAATAAAAACAACAATGCTGTGTTTGTTCACCCGCGAAAAGACATTCCCTTTTCAATCGAAGGATGTATCAAATCTGTGTATTGATCAAATATAGATTTTGCATTCCTTAATTAATTTCTTATCTAATTTTAAACCATTTAAATTAAATTTCTTGAAAAAGGCGTTTGGCACAATTATTATTAATGTAAATGACTGTTAATTAATTTATGTACTGTCGAGAGTTTAAATTAATCATTGACAAAAATGGTATCCAAGTACTCCAAGAAATGAAATTATACGATATCATTTGATGAATACCACAATCTTTTGTATCACATTTTTATCCAAGTATATATAGGTTCACTTTTGCTATTCATATTTAAATCTTAGATACCTTATAATATTTTTGTTTTCCCCTTCTTCCTCTTCCTTTTCCTCTTCCTTTTTCTCTTTCTTTTCCTCTTCCTCTTAATTTTCTTCTCCTTTTCAATTGTGTATCTTTAAATTTTTATTTTATTTATATATAATTTGTTTTCTCATTGAACAATTGACTTTTAACTTTGAACCGTGATAAAAGTATAAATTCATAATAAGAGTGATATATATCGATTTCTTTAAGATTTCTATACAACAAAATAGAAAAGCTTAATAGAAAACTTTTTTTTAAAAGATTCGGTATTTGAAATGTTTCAAGCTCCAACAGTACGTATAGTAAACTCATTTAATTGTTTTTTTTTTTGCAAAACTCTTAAGCTACAGAAATATTAATCTGACATTTATTTTACTTTTGCTTTCCCTAGAAATCTTATTCCTCTGATTCAAACAACTACTCCTCCATGTCTCATCTCAACTTGGATAACCTGGAATCTAAAAATATGACAAACTTGAATAATTTTCTTTCAATTCAAAACTTAAATGATTCAAATCAAACTATAAACTCTGTCGGGGGAGGAAGCTCTATATCCACCACCTCTTCGTCCTTTTTAAATTCAAATGACACTTCCATCACTATGAATGGCTCTGGTATGAATTCTAGCGTCGCTCATCATAAATATTCTTTTTCAAGCGATATTAGTAGTAATAATGGGTACTTTACACAGCAAAATGCATCATCTACTAATCCAAATGCTAACCCTAATTCTAATTTGAGCTTAAATCAAGATTCTAGTTCAAATATCTACATTGATTATCTTACTTCAAATACTATATTGGATCCAAATTCAACTCCTACTATGACTGCAAACCCGGCTTCAAATATTTTGAATAATAACCACAATAATAATATGACATCAATTGCGTCATCATCAGCCAGTCATGGCTTTTCAAATTATAAATATTCTGCAATTTTTCAACCTAACAAAAAGACAGAAAATGATTTGAGCAAGTTAAAAATAAGTAGTGATCCGTTTGTATCTCAGTTTAACCATGCTAATGATTCAAATAGTAATTTGAATACTCCAATTAGCAGTTGTTTTGATAATCAATCAATAACATATTCTTCCTCTATGTTATCCCCCAAAGCTCCACCATTCTTTCCAAGCAGTGTGAGCAGTAATAATAATAATATAGCAAAAACGAGAAATGGAAGAAATTCAATCCTGAGTAATTCATATACCTCTTCTTCTTTAAAACCTTCTGGATCTATGTCTTTCAGTGTTAGCTCTGCTAATAATGTATCTATTGATCCAAAATTCAATTTGTCTAGTTCTATGAGCAACTTGAATATAACAAATGGAAATGGTTCAGCAAACTTAAATTCAATGAATAATAACAATTTTCAATTGATATCTCCACAAAATCTTGAAAATTATGGAGGTATTCAGTCTTCACCATCTAGTGTTGGAGCAAATATTGACTTAAAAATCATGCAAACACAATTCGAACAATTACAAAAACAATACAATAAATTACAAGAGTTGATCCAGATTAAAAATAACAGGAACGAATTATTCAGAGACTCTAAGAACAACTTTAGTTTACAGATTGAAATCCCAAACAGATTGGCTTTAATATTAGAAAAATTACTCGCTACTCTCAACAGTAAAGAAGAAGAATTGAATGATACAAAAGATAGATTAGAAGCTTTAATTTCCACAGTTGCACTAAATCCAAATAAGTCTATGACTAAATTTGGGCAGTATGATGAACAGGAGATTTGCCATAAGTTTATTACAAGGTTGCGCACATTGTCCGAGGAGAACATGGAAATGGGTAAGCTATTACAATTTGGAAAATCCAGAGAAAAAGATATTGAAATCGGAATACTTAAGTTAGAGAATACAAAATTAAAAAAGAAAATCAGGTTTTTGGAAGAGTCAGCTGCCAAATAAATTTTCGTTAACATTTTTTTTGCTAAGACGAGATTAAATAGACAAAAATTAGACTCTTTCTTATCATTTTCACACTTTTTTTTTAATATTTCCAAAAAAGGAACAAAATTTACCCCTTATATAAACGTTTATTTCCTATGATCAGTACTGGCCTCATTTACATTTATTAACTTTTGCTTTTTTAAATTCACCTTTTTTTTTTGATGTGATCTATTTTTGAGGTTAACACCCCTTTATAACATTTTTTATTTTTGCAAATCAATTCTTTGAGTATAACATAAGTGGAACAGTATAAATATATAATTATTAGACTCGCCGTATTACATAGTCAGTACTTGCATGGATCTATCTTGATTTCTTTACAGATATTCGATTTTGTTTCACCAAACATTTGTTTTCATACATTACTATAAATTCTGAGTTCAATCCACCGAATTTTTTTTTTTAAGATCATGCTCGTGTTTTCAAAAATTTATAAAAATCAATCCTTTTTACCCTTTTTGGCAGACTCATCGTCTTCATGATCAGTCATCACTTGCTCAGTGTCTTCAGCATCATCTTCAGGATCACTGTTACCTGCATCTTCGACAGCTCCGTAAGTAGAGGTTTCAGTCTGTGTGTTGCCCTCATTCTCTAAGATCTTCTTTCTAGAAGCATCATTCACGGAGGAATACCCAATTCTTTGGATCGCTTCCCACATAGAATCTCTGCTCTTCTTTGTTAATTCGCCAATATCTTCTTTAGTCAAACCTTCAGTTGAGATAGGATCCAAACATTCCACAATTATAGTACCTTGATTGAAGATCTTTTCTTTGAAATTAATGATATTGGAGGTATTAGAAACAACAATAGGCAAAATAGGAACTTGGGCATCAACAGCCAAATGAAAGGCACCTTTTTTAAAATCAGCTAAAAAGATGTCTTTTGAATATGATCTGGTACCTTCCGGAAATAACCACAAACTTCTCTTTTCAGTTTTCAACTTGGTTAAAGCTGTATTCAAAGTGTCGATGGACTTCTTTCTGTTGGCCCTATCGAGGAAAAAAGTACCACTCAAACTCATAAACCAGCCGAGAAATGGTATATATTTTAAAGATTTCTTAGCAGTGACAGTACAGCCCTTAGGAAATATTCTTCCAAGAATCAAGATATCCAATGAAGACTGATGATTGCCAATCAAAATGCCAGGTAAATTATCCAACAATTTCTGTTCATTGACGACCTTGATTTTGATATTCAAACACCATGAAAAAGAGTTGTAGAACGCCCTAGCAACTGTGTATTGAGCGAGCTTTTGCTTTCCCATGAGGGACAACACAGATGAGGCAAAAACCCCATATATTGCACAGCCGAAGAAGATGTTGACTGCAACAAAAGTTTTGAAATAAAACGCAATATTTTTTAAGAAACCCATTTCTCTTCAAAAACAAATCTAAGTATCAACAGGTATTATTGCCCTTAGTAAGACTATATAATAATGTTGTATGATCTTAAAGCATGAAACAACTCAGACCTCTGTATCTTGCAATGCTGAAGAAAAAAAGTTTAGGAATAGAACAAGATTCTCTATGTGTGTATTCCCAACAAAGTCTTCGGTTACCCTTTTTTTCTTTTTTTTTTTTTTTTACCCATATACTTCTGCGTTTTTTTGTTGTAATTGGATTCGCGGTGCATCGGTTGACACAACAGGAAGGAAAGTTCCAGAAACTAGGGAGCTAAAAAAAACAGATTCACAATCACTGTCATTATGAGAATCAAAGTGGCAAATATTTCAATACTATAAAAACAGATTGTATATCTTATCATCTAAACTCTTTTGTAATCATTTTTACATTATAGGAGGACTTTATTCTTATTATACATCTAGTCAAATATTGGCCCCTATTTTTAACTTGTTATACATATTTGGCATATTTAAGATCCTACCACCTCAACCCTCTTCAGTATTAAGCTAAATTACAGCCATATACTTTATAATTATAAAGAAATATAGGAAACTACAGAGACTAGTCTAAAAATGTCCGAAGAAGACGAAGAACTATCACATACAGTAAAATTATACGTTTACGATCTCTCTCAGGGTCTCGCGAAGCAGCTCTCCCCACAAATAATAGGACGCGAGATTGAAGCGGTGTATCACACTTCGATTGTTGTTCACGGAAAAGAATATTTTTTTTCTAGGGGCATAAGGTATTGTCAGCCAGGAACTACGCATTACGGAGTACCTATAGAGGTACTTGAGTTGCCACTTACTTACATTGCCGAGAACATTTTGACCGAGTACTTGAGACTGCTTGAATCGGAATTTACCGAGTTCAATTATGATCTTTTTGAACATAACTGCAATCATTTCTCTAATGAGTTGTCACAGTTCTTGTGTGGCCAGAATATCCCAGAAAAAATCCTCGAATTGCCTAACGTGGTTCTCAGCACTCCGATGGGCCAGTTATTCAGCACCATGTTGAAGTCTCAGTTTAGCAACATAGCCACTACCGTAACGACTGACCATTCGATCAACGACGCATGAGTTAAAGTGAACTCAAATAATATTTTTAAGAGAATCATTTTGGTACAATTAAATTATTCCTCGAAAAGCATCCATTTTTTATGATTAAATAATGCTTTGAAAGGACTTATTTTTCAACGGCACATTAATATATTAGAAGAAACGTTTTTCTACATTCTTTTTGTGAGAAGGAAGGTTTTTTTTTATTGATATTCTATTCTATGTTGTATACTAAATAATATATAGATACACTTGTATAATAAATTCTAAAGTCTAAATTGTTTTATGATTCTAATAATAAAGGATTTTTAAAATTGGATTGAAGAACTGAAGCAAAAATTGTTTGAACTGAGAAATTGAATTATTTTGAAGTTGTTACGGCCCATAAGACGTTGGTCATAAGAGTAGGAGCAGCAGTGACAGCCCATGAAATATCGGTCATAATAGGTGGTTCATATTGGTCTTCCAAGCCTGCGTTATCAGTTGTTGCAATAACAGTGCTTAAAGTGCTTGAGGACAAGGAACCACTAGAAGAAGATTTGGAAAGAGTAGTTGTAACTTTAACGGTTGTTGGGGAAGCAGTAAAGGTAGTAGTGGAGTCAGTAGAAGCGGAGGATTCAGCAGTTGCAGAGGCAGTATTAGAATCACTAACTGAGTCATCACTACTATCAGAAGAGGTTCCCAAAATAGATTTCAATTGACCTAAGAAATTGTTGTTTTTTGAAGCATAGGAAGCATCCCAGACCATGAAACCACCGAAGTGAGAAGAACTCAAAGCAGAAGAAGACTTACTTTTGACAGTATCTGCATCAGCATAACCAGAACCAGCAGCGACAGAACTTCCTGGTAAACCAATGTACAATTTCATATCTTTGTTCTTGAATGAACTAGTAAGCTCTTCAACCCAGGTGTCCCAGTTGTAGTTGTTTCCGATCAAGTTACAGTTGTTGTTGTAGAATTGAATAAATGCCATGTCAATATCGGATTCTTTTAAAGCGTCACCAAGATAAGCATCTGGATAAACACATTGTGGTGCAGCGGTAACCAAAGTTTCCTTACCAAATTTAGACTTGATAGCCGAGACTAAAGCTGGATAACCAGCAGAGGCACCAGCTTCAATATCTAAATCAAAACCATCGATAGTGGCACCAGAAAAAACAGTACCCAGAGGACCAAATTGTGTGTAAAGGTCATTTGCAACGTCTGTGGCCATGCTAGAATCACTGACACCATAAGATCCAATAGCACCCCCCAAAGAAAGCAAAACCTTGATACCTTTGTCTTGACATGTCTTGATGTCAGTTGCGGTTTTATCAGGGTCTGCATTGCCAAAGTTAGAAGCCATGGTCGAGGTACCAAAGGCATTGACAAAAGAGAGAATGACAATGTCCATGTTTCCCTGGGAACAGTATTCTCCAAGGGCGGATTGGCCAGCACCTTGTCCCCAGTATGCGGCAACGTTGTGGCCAGATGCTGAGTAAGCAGCAGAAGCGACTGTCGACAATAAGAGAGAAGCAAATAACTGAAGAAGCATTTTTAGTATTTTAGTTTTGATGTTTTGTATTGACAGTGTACTGTGATATTGTATACAAATATAGTAAAAAAATAAGCAATTGTACCTTTTAGAAATAAGGGTATATTGTTCAGTTTATATACTGAAGGATCTATATTGATGCGTGTTCAGCGAAATATTATATGAATCTTGCATATTTTTAAATATAGAACAACCCTGAAGTCTCTCCCTTGAATAGTCGTGATATTCTATTTTTGGTGATCTGTAACTGTTTCGCAATGTCATTTTCAAGTTTCTCATGTTAGCTAATTCACCTTCCTAAAAGGTGCATATGTGCTTAAATGCATGTTGGTTAATAATCTGTGGTTTTTCAATTTCTAAACTAACAAATAGCTTTGATACTTGTTTAACTTTGAGAAAAATACATCTTTTTTTCTTTTGTGCATGTATACATACATGAAATAGATTTGAAAGAGATGAGTAGGAAATTCAGAAATCCAGGTTTTGTGTGTTCCAAATGGTGGTTCAAAACACGTTAAATAAATACGGCTTTCAAACGATATTCTTTCTTTCTTTTTTCACGTTCTTATGTAGTATCATCTTTCACAAAAACGAGAATGCTTTCGTCTTTTCTTACTTTTTGATTTCTATTTTGTTTTGAGTCTGTATTTTTGATTTTCATTGGTGCTTGATTATTCAAAAAAAAAATGTGAAAGGTTACGAGCATGCGCGCATGCAATGAACCTAGATAATAACCTCTTTGCATCCATCTCCTAGACCTATGAAAATATTAGGAAAAAAACGACGAGAAACGCTGAAACAACTTGCAAAGCTGATTTTCCTTACTAATCCCAAAATACAAACAGTACAGCGTTCAAAATTTATAAGTGGAAGTGAGCGATATTAGTTTTTTTAAACAAGAAAATAGAACTAGGATGGGTCTCAGCAAAAAGAAGACATCTCTTGGCGCAAAAGCGAAAATACGGTCGAAATCGTTACATGTTACAAAGGTTCCTGCATCACAAATTTCAGCTAGTGAGCCTTTAGAAACTAAGTTGCTCAACAGGGCAAACAAAAAGTTGCAAAAGAAATTGGCTAAATCATTGGACTTCGCCGAACAGATCAAGCAGAGCACGACAACCAGCAATGCAGACCAGCCTATCATAGACAACAATAGACAAATCTTGAAGACCACAGATGAGAACTACAAAAACTTTGAGAATATAAGCAAAAGTGCGGTCCGTAGAAGAAAAAAAAAGCTACGTGACAACCTTAAACCTAAGATGTCAGATCTTTTGGACACTTTGAATACATTGGATACTGTTGATAATGCAAACCGTGCTCTCAGACAAGCAGATGATGCCCAAAGACCAACTTACATCCCCTCAAAACTCAGAACACACATTCCAAATCCACACAAAAATAAAAATGTGAAAACTTTGATAGAAAATATTGAAAAGAAAAATTTCAGCAATATTTTAGCCAGCCAGGATTTCAAAGTGAGCCCTTTTGCTTCCTTAAAAAATAAAATTTCCAAAAACTTAGGTAACTTCCAATAAAATTGTTAAATAAGACTACAAATATATGAAGGGTGTATAGTACAATGAGTTATCAAAGCCCTCAAAATGTACCTACTTCTCTTTTTTTCAAGCGTCAAAATAACTGCCCTTATAGGGCTAATATTGGGCACAGGAATATTAATAATAGTAGTAATAGTCTACTTAGCTAGTTTCAGGGCTAAGGCCCTGCAAACTTTGATTTTTCGAAGATCATTATTTCTTTACCAATTTCCGTACATATTACATGTTGAATTCAACACTAAATAGAGTATGTACTGTTATACATTAAGTCGCACCATGTTTACGGGGCTCACAACAATGATAGTTTATTCTGTGTACGAAAAATAAAATGGACGAAAAATAAAGAAAAAAAAAGAAAAAAAAAACACTAGCAAAGAAATCATCACCTATTGAGATTTACTGCTTGATACATAATAGTATTTCTCGGAACTTTTTAAATAATAAATAATAATAAGAGTTCTCTTTTTGACTTTTTTCTTAATATAATAAATAGTGATTGTGCACTAAGGATTTTACAATTTTTCTAATAGTAAGGAATGGCAGAGCAATTCATCAACTATCGCGTGGAATTGACTCTCCATGATTCCACAAAAATAAGAGGAGACGTGGAAAAAATTGATAATAAGAAGCTAACAATGAGAAATGGTATGTAGTTGTATTTTATTAGATCATCACTTTATTATTACTGGTAACGGATTACTAACTTTTTGCACGTTTTTTCTTCGTTGTTGAAGAAAAATTCATGTATTCGTTTATCTAGTTGAATTTGTCAATACTGGAAAATTTATCAACACGTACTCTATTGCAGGCAGTTCGATCAATGATTTGTCGGTGGTTTCTATCCCTGAAGAAGTGCTAACTGCCAAAAATCATAGTAACGGCACAAATAACAATAACAATAACAATAATAATACCAATAATAATAATAATGGTAATACAGGCGGTAATAATAAGTCAAATAGTAGACGTAAAAATAATAATACAAATAGACCGAGCACTCCATCGAGACAGATTATGGATGATGCAATCATATTCCAGTCTAGTTCAACCACTCCAAGAAAAGTGAATAATAATGAGTTCAACGATGATGCGATAATCTTTGCCAAACAGCAGAAAGGTTCTAGCAACTCTCCAAAGGTTAATAATGGCAAAAAGAAGAAGAACAATAACAATTCTACTAGTGGTAAATCCTCTAATCTCAAGTCCAATACAAGTAGCCATCATAATAACAGTAATCAAGAAGAGGCTTGGTCAGAAGACGTTTCAAATATTCAATCCAAAGATTTTGATTTTGCTGGTAACTTGGCTCGTTTTGATAAAGAAAGTATATTTAAAGATTTGAAGTCAAAGGATACAGTGAAGTATGCTGACAGATTGGCAGGACACAATAAGATCGGTAGCCCTGCTAGAAAGGTAAACTACGAAAATAATGAAATGATTCTCAAAGATAATGATGATAAGTGGAACCATATTGGAACAAACAATAACTCTAATAGTTCTTTATCAAAAAAACATAATATAAATAGCGGTACTGGAATGCCTTTAATGAATATTGAGACTGCTAATAACAGTGCAGATACATTTGGTAGTATTGTTTCTGAAAATGGGTCTATTGTTTCCACCCGTAAAGTCTCAAGATCCCAATTATTTTCTCCAGTTCCACTAGATTTCAGATTTGCAATTCCAAGTAGAAAAATTCAATCTTTATCCTTATGTTCACCTATGCAACTTTTAGATATAGAAAGGGTAAGTAACGAAACATACGGATTTACAAATACTTTAATAACTGAAAATGCATCTATTGGTATCTCTCAATTAGTTGTAAAAGTACTAGGTGGTACTGGAAGAGCTTCTAACAACCATAATAATCCACCACTTATTTTATTATTGGTAGGAAATAATAAATCTGGTGTAAGAGCTTTGGCTACCGGTAGAAGATTGACCAATAAGGGTTTCAGAGTTATGGCATATATTTTACCTAGTAATAATTTTGACACAGTATCAAATGAGGATGTTTTTTTTGATGCTAAAGAAGAAGAATCGGAAAATGATATCAAACAGCAAATGAATTTATTTACAAACTTTGGTGGCAAAATAGTTGAGTCGATCGAGGATTTAGAGTCTTATTTAGATTCGTTGAATTCTCCTTTAGAGTTGATAATTGATGGTTTGCATGGATACGACACAACTTTGGCTGATCTTTGGGATAGCGAGTTAGATGCATGCTTGTCTTTAATTGGGTGGGCTAATAAAAGTAGAGCCAAGATTTTATCATTGGATATTCCGTCAGGATTAGATGGAGGTGCTGGTCAATTCACTTTGAACAGTTCTGAAATTCTTCAAGCAGAAAAATTTTCTTCTCAAGATTGCTTTTCAGTCAAGGCTAATATTGTTGTATCACTTGGTCTACCTATTATTGGTTTGTTACATGCTTACAACCTAGGTATAGCCGAAATTGGTGATTGGTCACATTATTTGGTTGATTTAGGAATACCAACCAAGATTTTCAATTCAAAGCACCCACTTAGAAAATTCGATAAAGATTATTTTGGCGCAGATCAGTTTTCTGCAATTGAAATTGAACAAAATTGAAAGCTATATTATTTGTTTTGTATATTTTTTTTCTGCAATCCTACGATTTTTTACTTTTGTATTATTAAAAATATATTCAAATTTATTTTCTATCTAACATGCAATTCTTTTAACGATGGGAATGATTATATAAAGAATAGATTTTATGATAATCATTTTTGGAATATATTATTTATTTTTTGAAGGAAATTAAAGGCTATTTTCTTATTTTCTGAGTGATATGCACATGAAGATTTGAAAAAAAAAAAAATTTGAGAACAGAACAAAAAAAAAAGAAGGAAGTGAAAGGATTTATATAGTAGGTAAGATTTGGTCTGCCATATGTTCTATGCTAGACCAGGTTCAACTACCAAAATTAACAAAGACTCTATCAAAAACGCATTTTTCTTCAGGATATCCAATTGAGAAATCCAGATATTCAGCATGCTTAGAGCCTCAAAAAGATTTTATTCAATAAAGGCGAAGTCTCTTTTTGGATCAAAAGGATTGAACAAGACTGTTAAGACGGAGAATAATGAAAAATGTGAAAACAGCGAACATGTAGGGGCGGATACTTCGATAAATGTTAGAACTAGATTTGCGCCTTCTCCAACAGGGTTTCTTCATTTAGGATCTTTACGTACTGCACTTTATAATTTTCTTTTAGCCAAGGCAAATAAGGGTACTTTCATTTTGCGAATCGAGGATACAGATCAGAAAAGATTAGTGGAAGGAGCCAAAAAAAATATTTTAGAAACTATGGGTCTTTGTAACATTGAAATTGATGAAGGTCCAACATCAGTAGATGGAAAAGAGAAAGGTGACTATGGCCCTTATGAACAATCCAAACGATCGATCATTTACAAAAAATATGCTGATGAATTATTACAATCCAAAAAAGCATATAAATGCTTTTGCTCAAGGGAAAGATTGGACAAATTGACTGAGTCTGCCAAACTTTTAAAGCCACCGACCACAGTTAGTTATGACAGACATTGTTTTAATTTAGCTGAGGAAAAAATACACGAGTTGGAACACGAAAAAAAGCAGCCATATGTTATCAGATTCAAGTCACCACAACATTATCCACCATTTACAGACATACTTCATGGAGAAATAAATCTTCAACCTCAAATCAATCATATGGATGTGCGCTATGAGGATCCAGTTTTAGTGAAAAGTGATGGCTTACCAACGTACCATTTTGCGAATGTTGTAGATGACCATTTAATGAAAATCTCACATGTCATTAGAGGGGAAGAATGGCTACCTTCGACGCCCAAACACATTGCTTTGTATAATGCATTTGGCTGGAGTTATCCCAAGTTTGCACATTTACCGTTATTAACGTCGCTATCTAGTGATAAAAAACTCAGCAAAAGGCGTAAAGACGGGGATGTGATGACATTGATAGAGGAGAAAAACATTTTGCCAGAAGCATTAGTGAATTTCTCTGTACTATTTGGCTGGGCCCCGCTCAGAAAAAACCACGAAAGATCGAATGAGATTTACTCTATGAAGGATTTGAAACAGATTTTTAGCGCAGACGCTTTGACGAAAGGTAACGCAAAGGTAGACTTTAAAAAACTTTATTACTTCAACAAGTATTATTTAAGTGAGAGATTACAAAAAGACCCTCAGTTCAAGATGGGGCAGGTAAAAAAGATTGCCAACAAATTAGCGGAAAAATATGGAAGTAATAATGCGACGAATTTCAGCAAGGAAAAATTGGATTTGATATTGACCAACCTTGAAGGAAACATATCGACCATCAATGAATTGTATGACAACCTGAACGAAAACCACTACAAGTTTACGTATTTATTTGAGCCTCAAAATTATGATTTTGCGTCGAATGCGAATGCAAAGCAGTTTGTTGATGACTATGTCACCGCAGCAAAAAAGACTGATATTGTGAACATCTTGAAGGTGTCAAAAGACTATTTGGAAAGCGTTACTGCGAAAACGAATTACACCAACCAGATTATGAAATTGTTTCCGCCGCAACAAATATCCAAGAAAGACTTGTTTCAAATTTTACGATTTGGTCTTTGTGGCAGCGAGCCAGGAATAACCATAAATGTCTTGATCAACATTTTTGGCAAGCATGATTCCATTGAAAGAATAGGCAGGGCCGTCGAGCTTTTGGAGCAGATGAATGTTGAGTAATATTGAGAGCTCAGTCTCTAATCCCGGTTGCTTTAGGGGGGTGAATGATGAGTAATATTGAGAGCTCAGTCTCTAATCTCGGTTGCTTTAAGTCTCTTTCCTGTACTTTTTTTTTTGCTTATTATGCATACTTTATTTGGCACCACCAATTTGAAAATATCAAACCTGCTGAGATTTAGTTTATAATCGACTGCTCCCAGTAGTTTTATCTAGAAAACTTGTATATATTTGCATTAATAGATCAGCTAATTGTGTTTCTGCAAGGAAAATCCCAAACAAGTATAGTAGTGCATATCGTATTTATGACTTTTTCCTTCCGCATGTTGAAAAATTAAAAATCAAAAAACAACCAAATCGGGCTGCATATATTATTAGTAGAGTCCTAAGAGACTTATTAGCGGCATATAAAAAAGTTATGAGCGTGAAGCGTTGCGTCTTTTTGTGTATTATATACGCTGAGCCGAAAACGGTCTATTTTTTTTCGTTTGATGCAACGATTGTACAACTAACATTTGTATGTTGATTGCATAACGTGGCTAAGTCCATATATTGGATTCCAGAATTATCATAAAAGGGCTCGCAACACATAAACTCAAAAGTTGGCAATAAAAAACACTGTGTGATCAAAAACGGAGTTTTTTTTTGTTTTTCTTGTATTTTCATTGCGGTCAATATTAACAGACAAAAAAAAAATACATTATCTATGCAAAATATGCGTATCTGTTGAGAAACCTAGGGATACCCGATAAACGTTAAAAAATTTTTCCTAGTTCACGCACTACAGAAAAACCTTTCTGCTGAGAAAAGCTAGAAAGTGCGTTTAAATAAGAATGCAGTATCAACTATGTGCTAGCGGAAAGCATATAAATGGGATTTCCTATTTGGGAATCAACATCGGCAAACTTCCGAAATACTGATGAAATAGGTAAAAAAACAGCTAGAAATATAACGAGTCTACCCCAGATTAAATGGAAAAATTAGCCAACATGAGACAGATGCTAAAGATATGGATTGGATCGAATACTTGGATTAGAAACCATTTTTTCAAAGTTGAAATACACAACATTCAAAAAGTACTTGATGAATTTTGGTAGGACTATGTAATTCCTTGTAGTCAGGGGATAACCCCACCTAAATTTCCAATAATTTAAGTGCATGAAGATGCATGAGGTATTTTTTCTGGACATACTATAAAAAAGATTGCTAAAAAAATTTCTGAAAGATCAGGATTCTGTTTCCATGTATCTTTTGATAAGCATATAAAGAGGATGATATCCTCGAAATACCACATCTTATGCCAACGCTGCCTTCTGCTTGTTTGTTATTATTACTAATACTCTCTCTTCAGTAAAACAAATTCTTTTATCTTTTTCCGCTCGTTTCCCAGAAGATACTAACTGTCCAGCAATCATCAGCAAGGTTTTGTTTTAACTGGCTGATTAACGTAGTTGCTAGCGATAATTGTCTACTCACAGGTTGCGTTGATATCAACTTGTCGACTTTTTGCCCTCTTTTTTCTTCTTACTTTGTTACCGCCGCCAAAAAGCTTACATAAGCCATGTCAACAGAAACAAAGAATATTGCTGAAACCGAGACGATAAACTCGGAAGTCTCCTCTTCCTCACAATGCAAGATCGTGCCCATCGATAACGAAGATAATACTTCGGTGTTGTTGAGCTTTGGTAATACAAAGCCAAGTTTTCTAGTCATCATCTTGACTATCGTGGCATCGATTTCTGGTTTCTTGTTTGGTTACGATACCGGTTACATTTCCTCTGCATTGGTCTCCATCGGTAAAGACTTGGATGCAAACGAGTTGTCATATGGCCAAAAGGAGTTGATCACTTCTGCTACCAGTTTGGGTGCTCTTATTGGTGCCATTTTTGCCGGTATATTTGTCGATTTCTTTGGCAGAAAACCTATAATTATGTCGTCCAACGTGCTTTTTGTTGTTGGTTCTGCTATGCAGACTGGCGCACACAGCGTTGGGGTTATGATGGGTGGTAGATTTGTAATGGGTATAGGTGTCGGAATTGGCTCCTTGTGTGCTCCATTATTCATCTCCGAAATGGCTCCAGCAAACTTCAGAGGTAGATTAGTCGTTATCAATGTTTTGTGCATTACAGGCGGCCAATTAATTGCTTATGGTATCGGTGCAGGTTTGAATAAAGTCAACAATGGTTGGAGAATCTTGGTTGGTTTGAGTATGATTCCTCCTGTTATCCAAATGATATGTTTCTTCTTTTTACCAGACACTCCAAGATATTATTTGCTCAAAAACAAAGTTGCAGAAGGTAAAGCTGTGTTAAAACGAATTTATCCAGATGTTGATGATAGCTTGATTGACGCCAAAATTAAGGAATTGACTAGCATGAACAACGAGTTGCCCGGTAAAAATATCTTCGAGAGAACTTGGCACGCTACAGTCGAGCTTCACAAGGTCCCTTCAAATTTCAGAGCTTTAGTTATCTCTTGCGGTTTGCAAGGTATCCAACAATTTTCTTCATGGAATTCTTTAATGTATTTTTCTGCCACTATTTTCCAAACAGTTGGTTTCAAGAATTCAACTGCCGTATCAATCATTATCGCAGGTACTAATTTTGTGTTTACAGTATTAGCGTTCATTATCATCGATAAAGTCGGAAGAAGAAAAATGTTAATCTATTCTATTCCAGGTATGATTACTTGTTTAGTTATGTGTGCTATTGCTTTTCATTTCATGGATATTAATTTTTCTGAAAACTCTGCCGTTATTAACACAGAAGGTAATGGTATTTCCAATTGGGGTGTCGTCGTTATTGTTTTTATGATGTGCTTCGCTGCTTTCTATGCTATTGGTATTGGTAATGTTCCATGGCAGCAATCTGAATTGTTCCCACAAGCTGTAAGAGGCGTCGGTACTGCCTACTGCACAAGTGTTAACTGGGGTGGTTCTTTGATTGTTGCTGCTACTTTCTTAACAATGTTGAAAAATATTTCGCCAACTGGTACTTTTGCTTTCTATGCTGGATTGATGGCTTTATCTTGGGTTTTGATAATCTTTTTCTATCCAGAATTATCCGGATTAGAACTTGAAGAAACTCAAAAAGTTTTGACTGGAGGTTTCAACATTAGAGAAAGTGAAAGACTAGCAAAACAAAGAAGAAAGCAAAATGCTAAAGTTACCTTCAATAATGAGGAAATGAAGAAAGATTTGCAAGATGCCTGAATAAACAAAGAGGTACAAGTATATCCAATTTTTATTATTTGTAATGATGTTACTGCTAATTAATAGTCACTAGCTTTTAAGTTATGTTTTATATTATAGATTATATTTTTTTTTGAGTTGTCTTTATAAATTTCTGTTTCTGGTTATCTTTGGTTTTTGTTTATTATTTTATATCTTCAGATATATTTCTTTTGATCTTCTTTTTTAACAAATAAAAAACTAATTATTATACAATTCTGGTAGTTAAATGTTAAATGAATTGCAGACAGTGAAAATAGTTGTTATTTACATCTTTTTTTCTCATTAACTCTTCGTAATTTACGAACCATGAAAATGAACAAATGTTGTTTAAAAAACGATTTTGCTGCATTTAATACTAAAGCTATTAGTAGAGAACCGAACGATCAAATGTAACTTTTAAATTCAAAAATTGAGAATAATTTTAGTTTATATAACTATTTATGGGAAAATTTTGTTTTAAGGAGGGTTAGGAAATTCATGTTTCGAATATATATATATATATATATATATATATAGCTTGTGGATGTTTTCTTTATCTAGTTGTTTGTATTTTTTTTTTATTTCATTTTTGTTTTTTTTGTTTATCAGAGAACGTTAAAAGTTTATCAGTTTCCCTCTTGACCAAAATCTTTAGTAAAATCTTCTTGTTTTTTCAAATCCTCTTGATTGACAGTTGGTCTTGCAGTCTTAACAGATTTTAGGAAATCTTTTAGAGTCAAATCGGGTTCTTTCAATTCATCGGCTTCAATATCCATCCAGCTTTTTTCGATTGCCCCATTGGTACCTGGAGAACAAGGTGTGAGTCTTGTTTGGCCATCATCGCATACCACAGGTACAAAATGTGTAGCAGATTGAATTTTTCGTATAGGCTCCATTAAAGCATCTCTAACAATCACAGAAATATCAGAGCCAGAATAACCATCTGTCATTTCAGCTAAAAGCTTATAATCGTTCTTGGACAACGTACAAGGAGTGGTGCCGATATTTAATTCAAACATACGTGCTCTTGCTTGAATATCAGGTAAACCTATGTAAATTCTTTTTTCAAATCTTCTTCTGATAGCTGCATCTAATTGCCATGGGATATTTGTAGCACCTAATACCAATATACCCAGAGCATCATTACCTACACCATTCATCTGAACCAACAACTCTGTTTTGATTCTTCTAGAAGCTTCTGACTCACCCTCACCTCTAGGACCGCATAATGCATCCACTTCATCGATAAATATAATTGAAGGTTTGTTCTCTCTAGCCATTTTAAATAACTGCTTGACTAATCTTTCTGATTCACCCATCCATTTAGAGACCAAATCTGAAGAAGAGATGGAAAAAAACGTCGAATTAGCTTCTGTGGCAACGGCTTTAGCTAAATAAGACTTACCTGTACCCGGTGGGCCAAACAATAAGATACCGTTGATAGGCTTTCTCTTTCCTGTGAACAAATGCGGAAATTTGACAGGTAAAATGACAGCTTCCTTCAATGCTTCTTTGGCTGATTCCAAGCCTGCAATATCATCCCACTTGACGTTTGGCTTTTCGCTCAAAATGGAGCCTGCAAGGGCACTTTTAAGTTTTTTTGTCTCTGAGTCATCATCATCGTTACTATTTTCGTCGCCACCCTGACCCTTGGACTTTGTTGCACCGGAGCCAGAGCTTCCGTTGGAGTCACCATTTTTCAGTGACTGTTCGTTAGCCAAGTGCTGTTTCAAATTTTCGGCTCTAGTCAAATATTCAGTTATTTTCTCCTTGAGTATGGACTTGGTGGTGGGATTTTTTTCGTATTTGAGGGCAATCATCAAATGGTCCAAGCCGTTATAGTACAACTGGTAGGCCTCTTCGTATTTTGTTGCGGTGTCAGCCTCGACGGCTTCTTTGATCAAATCGATCCCCTTCGTCAACGAGTCGGAGTTTGACATCTTCTCAGCTGGGAGTGTTTATGTTTTTCTGCTTGTTTGCGGGACAAATGTGTATAGTGCCAAAGGTTTCAAGTATATCCGTGTTTTTATTGTGGCTGGCAGTGGCTTGGCCTTTGTTTTCACGAGTCTTTGCTGGCTTATTTATCCAAAAATTGGCACGGCTCGGAGTGCAGATTGGGTTCTCAAGTAAGGCTTGTGTTCTTCTTTGTTTTTGACTGTTTTATAAATTGAGCAGGCCCTCACGGTTCTAATGCTGGGTTTGTCAATGGGTATATGGCTTGTCTGGATGGTCTGACGCCACTGTATAGGTCTGTCAGAGTGGTTTTCTTGGAGAGTAGATCCTGTTGTTGGGTTTAAACATTTGGTTTAGCCTGCTTGGGCCTGCTGACTGTCTCTTTTTTTGTGCTTAGCCTGCTCACAAATAGCTCAGCTTACAATTTTAGTGTTGGTGGGAAGTTAGTCAGCCAGCAAATTGGCACAGGGCAGAATCGCCTTTCCAGCGAGGGCACTAAGCGCGCGGCCCTCAATAAGATATAAGAAAATTATTTCATCAAATAGAAAAATAAGAGAAACTTCTGCATAAGTTTTGTTTTTGGGGATAGAATATTGAGTATTTTCCTCCAACATCGATTGGAATACTTAAAAACCTTCATTATCTATACTTATTTGATCTTTGTTATTTACATTTCTATCGGATCTATTGCTTGTGTTATTTGATAGTTGCTGCGATAGGCTCAATGTTTGATGGGTTCAGATATCCAAACAATGTTTTATTTGTAGAAATGCTTACAGGGCCTGAAACCACAAAAAATTTCGTAGATGCTTTTGTTTCCTTAGACTTACAACAAAAAACCTTTTTCTTTTACTTTTAACTCAGTTTTTCTAAAAATTTTACTTGGTTTGTCCTTGAAAGTTTCTTGTGTTTTTCTAAGTAGTTTTGATTTGTGTGATGCAGCGAACTTAAAATGTCAGATGTTGTTACATTTGTGTATTTTTCTCTTGATTATATTCTTGAGCTAATTCTGAAGCATCGGATATTTCATTCAAGTTTGACACGTTATGTACGTATACTTTCCCATCCAAGTCTATTGTTCTAGCCATTTTTAATTATTAATTTATCCCATGTGTTGAATATCGGCTGATATGTTCAATTTCTAAAAATATCTAATTTATTAAACCAGTAAATCTCTTAAAGATATCATTGAGTATGCGAAAAATTCAATTTGTTTCTTTTGGTTTGCACTTTTTGATTTACATTATCATGATTTTATTGTTTTCCAAAAGACCTTCCAGTTTCAATCCTTTAGTTTAAGCGACAGTATTTTTATATATATTCAGTGTATTCGACGTCATCCTTTCTTCTTTTTCACTTGCTGTTTCCGAAAACTTCTTCATCTAGATATTTACATCCTTATATCCTTTATTCCTTTGTAAGTTATTATGATTCCGTTCGCTCACAGAATCCTATCAACACTACTAATTCATTTGTTCAAGTCGGTCTTTAGTAATTCATTCGCACCCATTACATCATTTGTGTTGTAATGATATGGTGAGTCAAAAACTTGAGCAATATTCAGCCTTTCAAGGTAGTTGGGTTATAGTTGATTCTTAGGTTAGTTGCCATACGTTCAAAATCAGAAAATTTCCTACGTTTCTATTATGATTTGAGTTGCTTTACTTTTTGCCATCAAATTATAGGCCCCATAATTAGCTGGTTGCCTCGTATAGTACTATAAGAATTGCTTTGCTCCTATGGAATGTAAATTCAGCGCAGTGTATGATTAGCTTTTGTGTCTTTTTATAAAGTCAAAATGTTGTCTATTTTCACTCAATACTCGGGTCAGAATATGATTAACTCTATCGTGTATCAAAATGAATACTCTGACTGACGCTGTTGGTTGTCCATACAAAATAAGTAAATTATATCATAAATTCTACTGAGATTACTTATGGAATTCTACGTAGTATCATTTTACTAGCTTTAGTTGTTTAGTAAAATCTATATCCCAAGATATGGAAAAAATTTAGCAAGTCGACACGATGTAGATATATGCATTGATTATTTGTTAGTCTCGAAATGATTACACAAACTGGCTTTTTTTTGTGTTGACTGTTGGATTTAGTTATTTCTTATTCTGCAATCAATTGATTTTATTGAATTGATCTTTTTCTGAGTCTATTTTATCATGTAGTTATTTTATGAATAAGTGTGATAGTGAATTACTTCTTATTGTAGATCGGTATTATTCATAGTTTGAAACCTTATATTGATCCATAAACTAAATTCCAACATTATTTGCGCACATGTGCCCGGTACTAGCTGCTATGCGATGTAGATATACACCTTTAGTTTTTGGTATTGTTATACTACTAATAATACAAAATAATAAGATTAAATATTGGTAAAACAATAGCACAACATGATAATTTTATAATTGCGGCCGGACTGGATCCTACTATCTTCAAACGCTTTTTGTTGTCTGATAATCTAACGGCGTGCTTATAGAGCTATAACTTTGATGTTGATTTGTTTTCATCTCTATACATGTAGCAGGCATAACTGTGGAAATATCCCAGTGTTCTACTCAGACTTTGATAGCGAAGCTGCGTTTCACTAAAGGCTACTTCTCTCCAAAATCGCTAGCTGGACTTAAAGTGGATTGATCAAATTGGAGATTGGCGAATTCCCGCGATTACTCCAGATACATAAAGCCGCCAAAAAACGAAAAAAGTGCCGAAAAAAGTGAAAAAAACCGAAAGTAGCGTCGGAAAAACTCTCCAAAAATCTACAAGAAACAACAGCATCAGAACAATAACGCATTTGTTTGCTTGGGATGCCGATTCATTCATGGTTGTGCCGCAGTCACCAAACATAATCTTCCCACAATCATTGATAGAACATGGCTGAGAGCAGTAATAACGGTCATACTAGCAGTACCAGCAAAAAAAGGTTGCGGCCCGTCACCGCTAAAAGGAAGAAAACATCAAGGGCCTGTGTGCACTGCCATCACGCTCATGTGACGTGCGATAGCAGCAGACCTTGCAAAAGATGTGTATCGAAAAACCTCCAAGACACCTGTGTGGACGCTCCTAGAAAAACCAAAAAGTACATGATGGAGCTGCCCAGCGAGCTTAAGACCACTGCGCCAATGGTGCCCGCGTCGTCCTTTGTTTCTGGTAACTCCTCCGCCGTAGAGAACAACGTTAACCATAACGGCTCCCACAATACGTACATTTCTTCAAACCAGATTAACAATTATGCCGCGATGAATGGCAGCATGAACCATTTTTTGAATTCAAACCACCAGATCAATCATGGCATTTTGTCTGGTCCTCCACAGCAACAACAACAGCAGCAGCAGCAACTGCTGCTGCAACAGCCACCTAAAAATAGGTTTTCATCATCTGCAATCAATTTGGAGTATGCCGTGCTCACAAACATAATTAAGGAGAACCCTGTTTCTCTTTTTAATAACGATGGCTCGTTGAACTTTGGCACAGCCATTCCCATGCTAAATTCTGATTCAACCATACGCTCTAATTCCAATTCCAATCAGCCTGATTATGCCTCTCCTCTATCAAGCTATGGTGCTTTTGCGTCTAATAACAATATTCTGTCATTAGGAAGTAGCTACCACACTAATGGATCAAGCGGCACAGAGCACAGCACTCCATCGGGAACCCCTGGATATGATGACTTGTACAACATTCATCCACAATGGGACCCCGCCATCAACCAATACTACATAGGGCACGTCAGGGGTTTGCCAGAAACGAAGCAATATTTAACGTATCCCGATATTATTGATGTCATAAATAGTAATACTTCTAAAGAAAGCCCACAGCAGCAGCAAAAAGTGGGAAATGGATTATCCACGATATCCTTCTCGATCTGTGTTGATTCGGAACAGTCTATGAAAGTGTCTTCGCCATATGTGAACTCGAATAACAATATTTGGGGCTTGCGATTCAAAGAGCCAGAGGAAATCTACTCCCAGGTGAGAACGCCCTTTTCGTATACCACAGGTTTCCATTTGTTGGTGGGTTATTTGCGTCGCAGATTTAAGGACAATAAGACCGTGTTGGTGAAATTGGCAAAGTCAATGGCACAATACCGTCCTAGTTTCACTGCCCAAGTGATGTCTTTGAAGGAAGAAGATTTGATTTTTATGGAGCAGTGTTTTCAAAGAACTTTGTTGGAATACGAGAAGTATTTAAGTATCTCGGGTACCCCAACGGTGATTTGGAGAAGAACAGGCCAGATATCCTACGTTTCCGAAGAATTTTCAATGCTTACTGGTTGGACCAGTGATGTGATCTTGAGCAAAATTACATTCATTGTAGAATTGATGGACGATTTGTCGGTTATCCGTTATTTTGAGATGTTTAGTAATATTGCCTATGGCGATACTAAGGGTGTAGCAATTAACGAGTGCGGTCTTTTGAACCCCCCAAAAGATAAATACATCAAAACCAAATGTATCTGGACATTGAAAAGAGACGTTTTTGGCATTCCAATCATGATCATTGGTAACTTTTTGCCTATTTCTGACTGACTCAATCCTGGGATATACGTCAAACAAGCAAAAGGGTTTTTTCGATCGCATAGCTGTTTTTGTGGTTTGGTTTGTATTCCTACGTTGCTTTGTACGATTTTTTTTCTGTTTTTCCTTTTCATAAATCTTTTTCCAAGTGTAAATACTGATCATTTTTATTCTTACTATCATTCTGTTTTACTTTACTTTAAATCTATGTCACTTCTGAACGTTTCTCACCAATTTGATTTGCTTCAGAAACTAATGAATTTCAAATTAGATCTATTTCGGACATTAAAAAAGCAAATTTATGAGAATATGATGTCAAAATCGATAAAAGAAAAAAAAAAAAGTGATCCGCAAAGATGGGTCTATCAGGTTGAAAAAGTGCACATAAACCGGCAAAACATAGTAAGTCACACAGTGCAGATAAATCGCACACTAAAAATTCATATATGAGGAAACTATGGGTACTTTTTTTCTTTCTCTATTCTTTCTAAGGACATTTATTTATAAGGAACACAGAATGGCAATAAAGTTCTTATTTTACTACTATGGTCAATCTTGTCACGATTGTTGTCAACATATTATTCTAATATTTTGTTAATATCCACCATCAATCATTATCTGGGACTTAATCAATTAGATAGCAGGTTTGCAGTTAGACAAAAGTCAAGGTTCTCCAAAAACAAAAAACAAAAATGGTTTTATTGTTTTCTAGTGGTCTCCCATACCATATCATTTTTTACTCTCTTACCTTGGGCACAAATGTGTTCCATTCTTACGTTAACGCACCTGTTTTGTTCAAGAACTTGAAAAGAGAGGATTTCAGTTATGTCACCAACTTGATCTTGCCGAAATATTTTATCTTCGAGGCTATTGCACCTGCTGCTTTGTATCTTACTTTGCCAAAGGTGTTGCTTAACGCTAACAAAAGAGCCAGTATTGCGTTTTTGGGGGCCTCAAGCGTGTTCCAGCTCATCAACTATTTCTGGTTGCTTGGAAGTGTCCAAAGATTGAAGACAAGCAAGTTGAAGTTGGAAGCCCAGTTGAGCTCCATTGACGATTCCAGCAGTGCTGAAGCTGATGAAATCAAGACTGAATTGAAACAATTGAGCAAACAATTCGGTATGTATCACGGCCTTAGTTTGTTGGCTAACATTATCAGTACCGTTGCGTTGACAGGCTATGGTTTCGCATTCAGCAGCAGTATTTTGAAATATATTCCAAAATGATGGAGCCAGAGCCCCCATTTTTAGACATACTATTATATATAACCTTGCAACATAGACAGATTTATGATATGTACATATTATTCAGTTATTACCAAGTTTGGTGCTGCACTAATAAAAAAAAACGTCACAGTGAGTCAAAGCATTGACAAAAAAAAAAAACATCACGTGTAAAAAGAGAGGGCAATAATAGATCACATGACATTGAATCTTGTTTTTCAATAAATAACATTCTTATCAAAACGGGCTTTTTTGTTAAAGTTCTTAACAACTAAAAATTTATCGAAATTTGAATTTTGCATTCAAGGTTCTTCAGTAATACACAGTGTTCGAAAGTATACTATGACTCCTGGCCATATCAGATAGGCCACATTAGCTCACCAATTAGCAGATTTTCCAGCTGCTCATCATAGTCCTCAGGCTTACAATTATACCAAATAGTGCCAACATAGTGGCCAAAATAGTCTCCCAACAACAGCAGCTACAGACAGCAACGACGAAATAGCGAGTAAAGGGCTATACAACACTATCATAATAAATCCAAGAAATGAAAAATATCAATTCAAGGTGTATGGATGTTAAATAAAACGGAGGAAGAAGACTTAACGTGCTATATGTGCAAGTCTGCCTCTTACAATCTTGAAGAGAAAAAGTGCGCTAGTAGTAAGGCAAAACACAAGAAAAAAAAATTAAGCACCTATATGAAAATAACAAGTGATGAAGAGATAAAAAAAAAAAAAAAAAAAAAAAGAACAAGAAAAGAGGTAGAATTTTCACTACCTTTACCATAACTTAGACAGGCTATATAGTAAGAGCATACATAAATCAGAACAATATAGACAAAATGGTATGTGATATGGCAGTATATGATATTTGGAAGGAAAATGACTGTAACCGTATGATCTAGTATAATACTATGCGAAGAATCTGAATTTTGGGGCATAAAAGAGGTGATTTGGGTTAACACGAGAATGCTAGAGAAATGAGCACCAGGTCATCAAAGCATGCTATTTGGGAACAGAACCAGCAATACAACAGATATAATGTGAAAAGCGAACTACTTCTACCGCACAATCAAGACTAGACCTCAGGAAACTCGGTACTGGCACACTTGGCTACTGGATGCGGCCACTAAGCGGCAGTTCTCGAGTGTCCAAGATGACTTAAGGTTGTAAATGGCAAGATTTTGTGATTTGGATGGAGACACTAATAGGCTTTTATGATTTTTAGCGTGCGGTTTGTTTTCACTCCAGAACTGTGTTATATTATTTCATTTTCAGTCATTTTCAGGGATTTCACACAGCATCCCTTAAAAACTTTTTTGTTTCCCAATCAGAACAATCAACTAACAACACCATCTATAGGCTTCCGAATCTAAATCTAAGAACCCAATGCGTAACTTGCGTATTGACAAGTTGGTCTTGAACATTTGTGTCGGTGAATCCGGTGACAGATTGACCAGAGCTTCCAAGGTTTTGGAACAATTGTCTGGTCAAACCCCAGTTCAATCCAAGGCTAGATACACTGTCAGAACCTTCGGTATCAGAAGAAACGAAAAAATTTCCGTGCACGTCACTGTCAGAGGTCCAAAGGCTGAAGAAATTTTGGAAAGAGGTTTAAAGGTCAAGGAATATCAATTGAGACAAAGAAACTTCTCTGAAACCGGTAACTTCGGTTTCGGTATCTCCGAACACATTGATTTAGGTATCAAATATGACCCATCTATTGGTATTTACGGTATGGACTTCTACGTTGTTGTCGGTAGACCAGGTGCCAGAGTTGCTTTAAGAAAGAGATGCAAGGGTAAGATCGGTAATGCTCACAAGACCAACAAAGAAGATTCCATCAAATGGTTCAAGGAAACTTATGATGCTGATGTTTTAGCTAAATAGATTATTTTATGCTGATTTGCCTTAATTATAATAAAGAACTTTTGTATTACCATTAATTTTTTTGTTCGTCTTTTTAAAGCTTTCTCACAAAGTATGTATCTGTTTAGCTTATGTTATCAAACATAATCAATGAATCAAACGTATATTTAAAAAAAATATTGTTTAATTGTAGGTTCTTGTGTTAATATACCAAGGGGGTTGTTGGGTTTCTATGTCACAAAAAGTAGTTCAACAAAGAAATCATCATTTTACTTTCAGTTAATTACATTTTTGAAGCCCTGCTTTTTAGTGCGTGATTCAAAACCTCCTCAAGGCAAACGATTACATACGTAAATTCTATCACAATAGCCACTTTAAGTCAAATAATTGAATCATCAAATGCTATTAGATGTAATTGCTAATTGCTTAACAAAATAATAAATTTAGCATCCATAGAATATTTAAAATAACGGTTAAATAGGTGCAGATAAAGGTTAACCGGATATAATGAATACAGCCACATATTACCATCCGGAGAAACTAGTTCCCATTGATTTGTTGATTAGTTCAATACAAGATGAACTAGCACCTCATTTGGAAGCAAAGCTAAAATTGACAAGTTTGACTGACACCAATCTTTTCGAAGCGTATATTTCATTTTTGGAATATACAAAGAATTCACTATTAAATAACAGATCTCCCAAATATCATACGATTTTATGGACTTTTGTACTCAACAAAGTGGTACTGGATTTTTGCTACCTAATATCTAAATATGGTTGTAATCTATCGGAACAAAAAGATTCACATATAGAGAAAGTAAAGGCATTGACACTTCAGCTATTCAAAATTTATTTTGTTGATCTCAACTTGGGTTTCATCGGCAGTTTTCATTATGATAAACAGCATGAAATTGAAGACCCAGTAGCGGCCACTTCTTTTGATAGCAATAATCTTGTTTTGAAAAGATGCTTTCCACTTTTCAGAAATGTTTTAGTACTTGCTAATAATATGTTTCATAATTTGGGACTTTGTTATCAGTATACTAAAATATTGGTTGATACAATCGACAAATTTCAAGTTGGAGAAAGTACATCGTATTTATTCACCCCTATAATATGTTTAGTTGAAAAGAACATTTATATTTTATCTGCAAAGGAAGTCTCAAAATCTGATCAATTGGAACTCCAGTATACATCAGTTAGAGGAAGAATAAATCTTAATGACTTAAGCTTTGAGTTCTACGAGAAACATGCAGCAGACGATGATGCCGGCAATGATGAAGATTTTCTTGAAATCGAGCAAAACAGAATTCAGCGATTTTATGATGACATAATTTGCTTTTATTATTATAGGTCTTTGAATTCATTATATGGAAGCCTGTCAAATTCATACATGAATTTCACTAAGTTGATCAAGATATTGGCAATTGACAAAGAGTTAAATATTTCTCAAAAAAAATCCTGGAAGCATAGTTTGCAGAAACGATCATTAACTGAAGTAAAAACAAAAATTTCAAATGAAACTAAATATCAAACATTACCTAAGATAGAAAGCATTTACTTTAAATCATACTCTAAAAGGGTCGAGTTAAGCAAACTGTTTTTATTGATGAATGGACTAATAAGTGATAATTTGTCAAATACAACAAATATCAAAGATTTAAGGAGACATAATCTAAATCCTACTTCTGGCGATATTTCTAAATTATTGGATGCAACCAAAGACCATCACTATATTTTTGACAAAGATTTGGTGTTCAACTTTATCATTTGTGCATACTATACATTTCCAAATAATTGGAGATTCTTAGAAAAAAATTATACCGCCATCAAAGTAAACTCTGGATTTGCTAAGGCACAATTCAGCAATGTTTTCTCTACTCTTAAAACAAAGTTGGATAACTACAAACTGATGCAAGATATATTCTCCGAATATCTTTGTTGTGTAGAAACTATTTTACAATATTATAAAAAAAATGAAGTAGATGAAAATCAAGCTAGTATAATTGAGAGTTTGAAGACGAGGAATATTATAGCTTTTTGTGAGAAAGTTGAAGAATATGGAAAACATCCCAAGCATAATAAAAAACTTTATAGGTTTCTTATTTATGAATTTTTCGAGATATTTTTTATTAATTTTATCGAATTTAAGTTTAATTGTGGATTTGAAAAGATTCGTTTGAATTGGATAAAGCGCGTCATTGATAATGCAAACTTACAAATTGAAGACATTCTTATATTAGATGATATGGGTGAAAACCAACAAACACCTACCACGAATAGTATTTGGGCATTAATAGAAGCAAATATAACAGATTCAACACACAAGTCTGATTTATTGGCTGAGTTTATTGATAAAATAGTCCAAACTCGAAAGAAAGGATGGTCATTTGATGGTGAAGTATTGAATATCACAGAAAATAATAATGCATCGAAGTCGAAATTAATACTTTCAGAAAGTGTTGCAGAATACTGTTACAAAATACTTAATTGGAATTCTGAAATAGAGTACATTTTTAATAATTAGCGGTCTATGAGAGTTGAAACTTAACAGCTATAGACTCGATGTGTAAATAATATATATGTGTATATATGAAACATACAAACTTGATATTAAATGAAAGAATTATCTATATTTTTGCTTTTACATTATTGACAATATCAGTATTATTAAGAACGCCCAATTCTATCTGAGAGATCCTGCAGACGTGGTGGAGATCTATCCCTAGATCTTGGAGGAGATCTATCTCTATTTGAAATTTTGTTTGGAAATAACTCCTGCTTGACACGGCTAGCTTTTTCTGGAAACAATTCTCGTTTTTCTCTTAGCTTGTTTGCGAATAGGTCTTGCTTGGCGACTCTGGAAGAGCCTTTATAGCCTCCTCTTCGTTTGCGAGAAGAGTTTAAGGTACCACCAGCAGCATTGCGGCGATATCTGTCACCATAGTCAGGTTCGCCATTGATAAGATAATATCTTGAAAATTCTTTGGCATTTTTCACCTTCTTATCAGAATTGAATGCTATTCTAAGTTGTAACTCTTGTTTGGAATTTTCTGGCTCGTTAGTGTCCTGCTCCGTGGTTTTTGATGAAATATCTGAGAAATCTAAAGTTTTGGCCTTTCTTACTTCCTTGGCAGACAAATTAATAGTGTCTTCGTAGCGCTCACTTAGCAATACCAAACTTTTTGAACAGGATTCTGCGTCGGTAAATACAACTACAACGGTTGAATCGTTGACCCACTCCAAATGGTAGCCATTGATTCTTTGCTCGACAATTGCAACGTTGTCTTTCAAGTAGAAATCCAAATACTTCTTGAGTTGCGAACTCGACAAGTTGTCAACGCCAATCAAGCACAATGCGTCCTCACGGATGTCTGAGATGCGCTCGTTGGCTGTTTCGACTTGTGGAATATCTTCATCCATTCTGTCAACACCGATTCTGTCGACATCTGCGACAATTGGATTCTGTAAATTTAGATTAGTAACTGAGTAAAAAAGCAATGCGTAATGCAAACGTATATGAATAAATAAAATGCCTACGGCATACTATAAAACATACCAATTCCATGACTAATTTTATTTTGTATCAATGATCAAGCAAACTGTGTCAGAAAACACTGGATCAAGCGCAAAAATCCACACAATGCAACAGTATAATTTTTCTCAGGGCTCTTTCTCTGAAAAAGCTTTTGGAGCTCACTGGAATGGTTTTGCGCCGTGGACAAGCAGCTCAGAGTAGCAAAATAATATCAAAATTCACGTCTTCACGACTTTTCTTGGAGAGTTCACCAATATTTTTTCAGGATTCTTCAACAAGTTCCCCAAAAAAAGTTATCCCTTGAGTTCTGCGATAGATTTTCAGACTCTTTGATGATTCTTTGAAACTATCTGATGGTTCTTAAAGCTCTTTCTCAAATATCAACGGCTATTGAAACAAGAAGTCACGATCCACTTGATCAAAGTGTACATATGCTATTCTCAATAATCCTGTAATATCGAGTTTGACTCTGAAATTGCACCATTACACCTTAACAGCCAGTAACACGAGTCCTTACACCAGGTTTCACATCCTGACACCCATTCTCACAGTTTTACAGGGCAGCGTAATCGTTTTTCAAATTTGAAAATTAAGAAGAAGTAAATTATTGACGCGTTTTTCTCCTGCTTTAGAATAAGAAAAGAAAAAAAAATTTCTTTACAAATTTTGGCGTATGATGCAAAAAAATTCTGAATGATTTATATATGAGATTCTGAGTTTTCCTGCTAATTGTATGGAATTTCTCTAAATTCTCTTCTTTTCTCCCTTTTACCACTACGAAGAGCTGCAGAAAAAGAAAAAAAAATTATTTGGTGCGGGAATTTGAAAAATAAACATAACTGACTAAATTTAGGCTAAACAAAATTAACTGCTAACAAAATCAGAGATCGAAAAAAAAAAAAATTATTACTGTAGTTAAAAAAATTTTCATACACTAACATATTTTTTTTGATAGTATTCTGAAATAATTGGACATCAGTAAAACCAATAATCCCTCTACTGAACAGTTGTTTTAGGAATTTCTATTGAACAACAATCAAACGATTTTTCATTTTGTTTCCTTTGATCTGATCTTTGGGAATATACTACTTGGAAAATACAACAATTGAATTAACAGGTATACATTTGTATATAAATATATTTATATATTGCAGGTATATATAGATATATACATGCATATATACAAATATCCAGTAGTGACATATACCATCAACAAAAAGCTATTTTAGGCCAACTTTTGTTGTAAGTATCGGATATTCCAGTTGAATCACACGGAAACGAGAAGGAGGACATCGATCCCTGTATAGATATCTACGTAGGGACCATCCAGCACGCTAGACGCGAAACAACGATAAGTTATTTGATTTATTGCGCGTTCCACCATCACAGCCAGCGAGAGTATTTGGGAACCGTCGACCTTTGCTCCCATCGTTTTATTTTGCAGATAAACAATGAGCAACACCCATCATATGAATAACAAGGGCAGACACCCGGGCTCTTTCAACCGCAAGTCCGGCAATAACAACGTCAATCACTATAACAATAGCAACAACAACAACAACAACAACAACATTAATCCTCTTTTCAATCAGGATGCCACGCTTGCCTACATGAAGAACTACGGCTACAACATGTACAACCCGCAATACACCGGCTACCAGAACAATTATGGCTATTATCCAGAGGCTCATTCAGCTAACACAATGGGTATGTACAACCAAGCATACAGAGCTCAACCCCATGCTGCAATTAATAAGAAGCACGCCGTGCATGCCTCTGCCAACCCAAACGATTTTTCTTCGACAAGATCTGCCACATCAGAAGTTAAGCCAGTAAAGCCGGCTGATTCCACCCCTGCTTCTACTGCTACTGCTGCTGCTGCTGTTGCCGGTGACTCCTCAACTGCTTCAGCATCATCTTCTAGCGCTACAACGAAATCTACTGCAGCAGCACCATCGAAAAATAAGGTTGCTCTCAGTTTTATGGAACAAGTGGCTGCTCGTAGAGCTGCCATGCTTGCTAAAGAGCCTTCTGCAGAAAATAAAGAAGAAAAAAGCAGCTCAAATGAAGTATCCGAAACCGATAAGTCTTCGGCTGTCAAATCAGGAGAGACTCCTATTAAGACTGAGGAAGCTCCATTTAAGACTGAGGAAGTTACTGCTAAGACAGAAGAAGCTCCTGGCAAGACAGAAGGAGCCCCTGCAAATGTTGAAAAAGCACCTGTGAAGACAGAAGAAGCTCCTGTAAACGTTGAAGAAGCTCCTGTGAAAATTGAAGAAGCTCCTGCAAGCATTGAAGAACCCTCTCAGCAAGCTGACAAGGCTTCTATTAAGACTGAAGATGCTTCTTCTGAAGCTGAGCAAATTTCTGTGAAGATTCCAGAAGCTGCTTCCAAGCAAGAAGAATCTGATTCCAATATTGAAAACATCTCTGTTGAGCAAGGAGAAGAAATGGTTGCTGATAAATCTGATGAAATTCCTGTAAAGATTGAAGAAGCATCTGAGAAGCAGTCTGGTGATGTCGTTTCCGATGAGAAAACTGCAAATGTTCAACAACACGCTCCTGCTTCACAAGAGGAAACTGATGAAAACACAAGCGAAGCTCCAGAAACCGAAAAACCAGCAGATGCATTCATGCTGACAATTTCCCAATTCATGAACTCTGTTGAAAATGCAAAACCAATTGAAGATCCATATACTTTTACTTATACAGCTCCTTTCAATGGACCAGATCAAAAAGTACATGACAGTTATAAGAAAACTCACAAAATTAAGTATGACCCCCGCTTTTTGATTCAGTTCAGGGAACCGATTTCCAAGTTTAAATATGACGATGATTGGGTAGCTGAATACAAAAAGAAAATTAGTATTCCTGCATCATCACAACTGTATTCTTCCAATAAGAACCTGGGTTCTAGAAATCAAGGTGGTTTTGGATCTTTCAGTAAACCATCAATGAGTATGAGATCACAATATAACTCAAAGAGAGGCTTCACTAACGACAGTGGAAGATCGAATTCTAAACAATCAAGTAAAAGAAAAGGTGGAAGTAAAAGAGGCGATGATTCTAAGAGAAACAACTCAAAGAAGTACAAAGAACTTGATTCTAAGGCTACTCAAGTGTTGGACAAGATCGATGGTCAGCTTAAAAATGATCAGGGTGGTGCCGCTGCAGCACCACCGGCTGCTCCACTTCCTAAATCTGCAAACAGATGGGTTCCAAAAACTCTTCGTAATGTTGCTGCTGCTGCGAAGGGTGATGCTCCAGTTGAAGTCAAGAAAAACTCTAATGGTACAGAGTGGTTAAGCCAAGAAGACGTTTCGAGAAAGATTAACTCCTTATTAAATAAATTGGCTTTAGAGAACTTTGACACCATTAGCAAAGAAATCAAAGACATTGCCGAGCAAGCAGTGGATGAAGAAGATGCAATTACTTTAGAAAATGTTTTAGACTTAATATTGGCAAAAGCTTGCGATGAAGCACATTGGTCAAATATATACGCCAAGCTTGTCGCTTACTTGGTCAGAGATATTGACCCAGCTGTTACTACAAATAAGAAAGAATTGTTTAAGGATGGAATAGCTCCTAAAGGCGGTGTTTTGGCTCGTAAATTAATTATTATCAGTTGTCAAAAAGAATATAGTAAAGGTTGGGCAAGTCAATTAGATGGCAGTATTGATCAATATGAAATGATGTCGGATGAATATTATAAAGCAATGGCTATCAAGAGAAGAGGTCTAGGTTTAGTCAAGTTTATTGGTGAATTGTATTCTATGAAACTTATTAATTCTAATGTTATTCAAAGATGTTTGATTGATCTTAGTTCGAATGTTACTAATCCGGCTGAAGATCAATTAGAAACTTTGGCTCAATTAATTATTACAGCAGGTCCTATTATTGATTCAGATCCTAACTCAGAATTAGGCAAAAAGAACGTATTTTTATTAGATAGAGTGTTCCAGAATGTTGAAACTATTATTCAATTGAAATCAATTTCTTCTAGAATCAAGTTCAAATTTTTAGATTTGATAGATAACAGAAAGAGTAAATGGGTTACCAAGAAAGATCAAGGTCCAAAAACTATTGCAGAAATTCATGCAGAAGCTGAAAAGGAAAAGGAAAAGGAAGCTAAAAAGCTGCATAAAAATCAAGGTAACAACTATTCTAAAAACAGTGGTAGCAACTGGAGAAAAGTTTCTCAGAATGATATGAATAGTATTGGTATGGTTAGAAACTCTTCTGATAAAGGTGTCCCAACCAATAATTTTAAGCGTAATTCTGCTAGATCCAATACATCGTCTAGTTATAGAAGTGGTAGCAATAATGATTCTAGAAGATCTAATACCCATACAAAGGAGGTCAAAGAAGAACCTGCCGAAAGCTCTTCTAGCAAGAAAAACATGTATCACTTATTAGGTGAACAAAGTGAAGATGAAGATGAAGATGAGGAAGAAGAAGAAGAGGATGATGAAGGAAAACAAACAGATGAAAATGTAGAAAGTGATGAGAAGAATACACCTGACAGTGCAAACGATGAAGCAAAGAAGAGTGCCGAAGAACAAGATGAAGCTTAATAGCACTGATACCAAATTATAGATTATCATTAATATTATATTCTAGAATATTTGCTTGATTTTGCGGTTCTTACCGTAGATTCAAGTGTTTTTTTTTCTCTTCGTTTTTCTTTTTTCTTTTGTTCATATATTGTTTTCTGTTTTGTTTATATAGTAATTCATTAAATGTTATTCTTAAATTTGACATTGAGTAGATTTCATGGCTATTAGTTGGTATCCTACTGGAAAACCATCACTTAAATAATATCAGTAAAAGTCTATTAACCCTAATAGTCAAATATCCAGCATAATTGAACAAATTACTCCGTATTATGCTGTTTGGCAATACTCAAGTTTCATAAAAAAGAATAACTAGTAATACATAGGTAAAAAAAAAAAAAAGAAAAGCGCGCCACTTCACCTGTATTTGTTCTAACATTGAAGTAAACATAACTATTCCCACCCACTTTAACAAGTTCATTCTTAAATATAAACTAAAATATTAAAATTAAACTGTTTTTAATTCTAGATATTAAAGATAATTGAACAGATTAAGAAAGAAAGAGAAGTAAATAGATTGATATGATCAAGCTTATTTTTGTAATATTTTTTCTACATGTTGCGATTTCGTTATCTGAAAAGCAGGATTCAGAAAAAGTAAACGCTGAAACTAATTTTAACAAAAAAAATATTCTTGATGAAATTCTAGAAACTGTAGTGGATTATGGACCAAAAGTACGCAGTCAAGGCTTTTATCCAGCTCGTATGTTAAAAATATTTAAAATAACCTTTTTTAAAAATAACTTGTAGTTAATAACATTTTGATGCAATTTGTGAGACAAAATGACTTGTACCAAGATCAAACAAGAAGAAAAGAATTCAACAACTGACCCTTATGATTAGCTGCCGGTGGAAGAATACAAGGTGTATGGCAAAGCGCCTATGGGGCTGCTCGTTTGATTGTTGAGCAAATGACAATCACCGAAAAAGTAAATTTGACTACTGGTACAGGATGGGGCTCAGGACCTTGCGTTGGAAATACAGGATCAGTTCCAAGATTAGGAATACCTTCTTTATGCTTACAAGACGGCCCTATTGGTGTGCGATTTACTGATTTTATAACAGCTTTCCCATCAGGACTTGCTGCTGGCACAACGTTTAATAAAGCATTAATTTTTTTAAGAGGAAAAGCAATTGGTAAAGAACATAAAGCTAAAGGAGTTCATATTGCTCTAGGGCCAAGCGTTGGGCCTTTAGGTATCAAAGCACAAGGGGGAAGAAATTTTGAATCCTTTGGATCCGATCCTTATCTTCAAGGAGTTGGAGCCAAATATACCGTAACGGGAATTCAAGAGGAAGGTGTTGTTGCCACTGTTAAACATCTTATTGGAAATGAGCAGGAAAGGTTCAGACAATTACATGAGTGGACAGGGGAATATTGGGATAGATTGGAAGAATCTATTAGTTCTAATATTGGTGACCGGGCAATGCATGAGTTATACCTATGGCCTTTTGCAGAGGCTGTTCATTCTGGTGTTGGGTCAGTAATGTGTTCTTATAATAGAGTGAATAACACGTATGCTTGTGAAAATTCTTATTTAATCAATTATTTATTAAAAGAAGAATTGGGTTTTCAAGGTTTTGTAATGAGCGATTGGGGTGCTACTCATTCTGGTGTAAAGAGTGTACTAAGTGGGTTAGATATGAACATGCCTGGTGAAACTATAGGAGAATGGTTATCGGGTAAATCATATTGGGGACCACTATTAACCAGAAGTATTTATAATGAAACAATTCCCGAGGAACGAATAGATGATATGGCAGCACGAATTTTAGCACCATTTATTTATCTAAATGCGGTACCAGGTTCTTTAGATCTACCAAATTTTTCTTCTTGGACATCACATACATATGACCAAGAGTTCCCGTATCAAAACTTTGGTCCAATTAAACAAGTAAATTGGCATATAGAAGCCAGTAACGAATTTACAGAAAATATAGCCTTGCAGGTTGCACAAGAAGGAATTGTGTTGTTAAAAAATGATGGAAAAAATTTGCCCATGAAATTTGAAGAGGGGGTAAGAAAGATTTTAGTAGTAGGAAAAGCAGCTCTTCCAAGTTCAAATGGTGTTAATTGCAAGGAACAACAATGTACTGATGGCTCAATTTTTCAAGGTTGGGGTTCTGCGTCAGTCAATCAAAAATATGGAATCAGTCCTTATGAAGCTATAGCAAACAAAGCGCGTGAGGCTAACATTGATGTGGATTTGTACACAAATAATTATGAATTCGAGCATTTAAAAGAGATTGCATCAGTTTCAGACATTGCAATAGTATTTGTAACTTCTAGTAGTGGGGAAGGTTATGTTCAAGTTGACAACAATTTTGGTGATCGTAAAAATTATACCTTATGGGGGAATGGAGAAGCGTTAATAGATGCTGTAACGGATACTTGTCGTAAGGTTATTATTGTTGTAACATCTACCGGCCCTATAGACATGGAACCATGGATAGAAAATGAAAACATTGTGGGAGTACTATGGTCTCCCCCATTAGGTCAGTTTCATGGTAAGGCAATCGCAGATATTCTATTTGGTGATATTTCACCTTCTGGACATTTACCTTTCACAATTGCTAAAAATACTGAAGATTATATTCCAATTATGGAAGATATTCCAACTGATGGAGAACCACAAGATAATACATTTATAGATAGGGATCTTCTAATTGATTACAGATATTTTGATGAAAAGAAGATTAAACCAAGGTTTGAATTTGGCTTTGGTTTAGCATACACAAGATTCTCACTATGCAATTTGAAAATAAAAGAAGTAGCTTTTCCCACCGAAGATCTACCTTGCCCAAATCCTTATCTACCAGTTTATAGATTCGATGATTCTTATGATATTTCTGATCCAGAAGAGGCTTTGTTTCCATATGAGGAAATCACACCTGTTCCAGGCTTTATTTACCCATATCTTTTCAATGATAAAATTATATCAGTAGATGAATATTGCTATCCAACCGGGTATACACCAGAACAACTTAAAGAACCTGTTCATGCAGGTGGTGGTTTAGGCGGAAACCCTGCTTTATGGGATACATTATACAATATAAAAGCAGATGTCACAAATGAAGGTACAGAAAAAGGCTCATTTGTAGCTCAATTATATATTGAGTATCCATCAGATCCAAATTGTGATAATTACATTTTTACGCCACCTAGACAATTACGAGGATTTGAAAAAATTCAAATTGAAGGCGGTTCTTCTGCTACTGTTAGCTTTGATATATTAAGAAAGGACATTAGTATTTGGCATGTGGAAAAACAATCATGGGTTATTCAAAACGGAGTTTATAAGATATATGTGGGTTCGAGTAGTAGAAAATTAGATTTATGCGGTGAAATTGAAATAGTTTTAGATAGTGATTTTGAACAAAATAAAAACTAAAATAATTTGGAATAGCATCCAACCTTAATTTGCTAAGTTTTCTCATTTTGCACAATGTATCTGAAATGAATAATTTTTACGCTTGAATAAAACTTCTAATATGATATTTATGCTCTTCGTATATAACATCGACTATGATTTATGAAACTTGAAAATAGCGATAGTTGAAACTTCCTATGCATCCTCCTCATTCAAACATGCAAAAGAATTTATTGGATTTGCTTGCTCCTTCTTTTCCTCAAAAAAATCATCATCAGATTCATCATCAAATTCCATTTTGTCATTATCATTATCTTGTTTCTTGTGATTTGTCGGAAGTCCAGAATTTTCAATATTCTTGAGATCATCATTTATCTGATCCCATGTACTTCTTCTTTTTTGCATTTTCAAACCTTTATTTATGCTTCTTTCAATTTTAGCAGTCAATTTACTACTGAAGGCCACAGCCCTTGTTAACTTAGCACTATTTCCCAAGCTCTTGGATATACCTCTTTCACCCAATAACTTTTTGGAGTTTTTTTTACCTCTTTTTTTTGCTAGTTTACTTTGAAGTAAATCTTCATTCTTGTTCGTAGTTCTAACAATATAATTAACCATGTCCGATTTTCCTGAAACTCTAGGAAGTTTTGACAACTCTTTAACTTCAGGCTCGTCGGCTTGAGCTCTTCTTGCTGCTCTGGAGTGCTTGGAAATTTCTCTTTTAGCCATTTTTGAAACGTTTAGAAAGATTTTTGACTTTTGACTTTTGAATTGCTCGGTAATGCTATTATACTTGAACAATGGAAGTGGTAAGCTCATAGCTGTAAGATCCGTGCTGCGTGATGATGATGTCTCATCATCGCTGTTTTAATTTTTAGTATTGTTAATTTTTTTTTTTTTTTTTTTTTTTTTTTTTGTTGCAGCGCGCATCAAGTACAAATAATTATAGAAAAAAAATTCTTCGTGAAAAATCAAACAGTTTGTTTAAATAAAAGAATACATACATACATGAAAATATTTACATAAATACAACTAACCTATATACTATTAAAAAAAAGAACATTAGCATAAATTTATATCCAAAATAAATCTGAAAGAAAACAAAAAAGACCATCGTGAGTAACCCATGAGAATATGGTTCGAATAAGAGGGTTCTTTATTTTGTGTGAGATTGCAATACATGTTCTTGAGCCTTCACCCTCAATACCAGCTCCCATATTGATATAAGATCGTACAGGACATCCATTCCAAAATTTCCACCATACTTGCTCTTGACAAAGAGTTTTTCTGTTCAAATTTTTAGTAAGAGGGCCCGTGGGACCATCAATATATTTGTATTCCCATGGAGACCACACTTGCCTTTCATCAGAAGGATCAAGTTTTTTATTTCCCCATCTTCCAAAAAACAAAAGCCAAGGCCCATACGATTTTTCACGGAAACTTTCTTTTTTTTCGTTCGGCTTATTTGAAGCAGGGTCCAAAGATGATCCATTCCAGGTATAGCCCAAATAATTTAGAGTTGGATCCCATAAAGGTCCCCTGTCTGTGAAATCTGATAGAATTGAATACGGTATATCATGCGAATGCTGTCCTGGTGATGCATAATTGGCATGTGTGCCCCTTGAACTAAAAATAATTGGCCTACTGTTCTCACCTTGGTGTACATCTTCAAAATCACCGTATTTTTCCATTGCTTCAAATCTGTATCCGTAGCCACCACTGTGAGCACTCATCCACATAGCTATCGGTTCACCCTCATAAAATCGAACCAAGGAATGCTCCCAATCACCTATGTGGTTTCCATAAGGTCCTTTTCCCATAACAAATGGCCCCAAATTGAAGGAATAAAAATAAAACCAGTAAGAATCTACCCAACCATCACCTTTATCTGCGACAATAAGAACTGCCGGTGCATCATCTATTTTTCCATTTTCATAATGTGGCATATTTTTAGAGCCTGTTAACCATTCTGGATCGTTTATAAAGTCATCATTTGTTGTCATAAACACCCTGTCTCCAGTGGATGTATGCGTGTAATTATTAAATCTTGATAATTTTGCTAAGTTTAAAGGCAAAACGTCTTCAGTAGAGATATTTGTACCATTTTCATATTGTAAGAAAAAATGTGATACAAACTTGTTAATGTCATAAGGTAAATATTTCTCTTCTGAGTACAAATGAACTAACGGCGCAAACTTTGTAACGTATTCCGGAATAGCCCCTTCTTTAAACCATGAATCATTAGGATTCATTGGACTATTACCCTTAGAATCATCAAGATTACTCATTTTAATTTTATTGTTTGTTTCTTCATCATATATGGATTTTAAATTATACTCTTCAAAAGGATCAATAAAAAATTCACTGCCATTTATTCCGTAATCCGATAATATCCATGCTGTGATAACATCATTTAAAAGTAAGAATAAAAAAAAAAAGTTTAATAAGGTATTCCTTCTTGAAATCATTTTTTATTAATTAGAATCTAATAGTGTAAATCATCTGACTGTGACTGTATTAAATATAGTGATGATCAAACCAGGCCAAAATATGAATTTCAAATATACAGTTGACTAACAAGTAATCAATTGTTGCTTTTCTTACTCATTTATGAGTGAATAACCCATCTTTTTTTTTTTTTTTTTTTTTTTTTTTTTTTGTAAAGATTTGTTTACATAAAAGTATACTTTCACTTTATTGATATTCAGCTACTGAGTGATCTTTTTTCATTCTTGGTAAACTAATTTGGCACCTTCATTTTTGAATTTGATAAATTGAAAGCGAAACTTAATTTTAATCAAGATTGAATTTGACTATTTTGAAAATTGATGCGTAATTAAAAACAATTGTTAGCGTTGGACGAGAATATCCATATTATCATCTTTCAGATAATCTTTTATTTGTATAAAATAGAAGATGTCTACACATTATGAGATACTTGGTATTTCATCTACAGCGACAGAGAGCGAAATCAAGTCAGCATATAGAAAATTGATATTAAAATTGCATCCAGATAAGAACCAAGATGATAAGAATACTACAGAAAGGTTTAATTTAGTGATGGATGCTTTTCAAGTATTGAGGGATCCAGAACAAAGAAAAAATTACGACAGTGAAATTCTTAAACAGAGAGCGAAAGCAAGTTCAACACACAATAATAAATTCACTTCTAATGGTAACCAATGGAAATCAAATTTTGGCAGACCTTTTTCGAATAATTTTAGAACCAATAAAGATGATACAAGAGGCAATGATACAGACGAGGGATATGGAACTTCTTTCAATATGCCTGATGATATTTTTAATACCTTTGAGAAAATGGCTGGTGCTTATGGCAATCCTAATATAAGCACTTTCAAAATGAACTTCAACTCAGATCCACATAGAATCTACAATGATTACTTCAAAAAGCAACACTCTTTTTTCAATGATACCTTCAAACATTTTGGACATACACGCCCAAAGCAACCCTGGAGAGACACCCCAAGCAGTTTTGCAAAACCAGGAGATGAAAAACTGAATGAGTCAAAATCAAAGCATAAATCTAAGTTAAATAGACTGGAATCTGTAAATACTAATAAAGATAAAAACAAAAATAAAAACAATAACGAACGAAATGATGATTATGAAGATAACGATAATAATAAACCAACTACAGAAGAACCATTACTGAATAATCAGTCGAACAAATTTTTCACCTCAAAGGAAACTTCAAATATGGCGGATAAAACAGATATTACTGGATCTGTATCGGACCCAATTTTGGTAGATGAGGATATAAGAAACAAAACCAAAAACAATAACAAAAGAAAGCTCTCTGATTCTGTTAAAAAGAGTGAAATTATCAATAACAAAGGTCGTGTCCTATTTAAAGATAGTAATGGAAGATTTGAATATAAGTCGCTGGCAGTAAAACGAGAAAATATTGATGATAAAAATGAGAATGCACATGGTAATGGTATTTCTAGTGATACTGATTCTCAATCTAATGAAAAGTATTATCACGTAGATGATATTTTGGGTAAGGATGAAGCATTTTTTAGTAGGAAAAATAACAGACCGAATCCTTTATCAAAAAAGAGAAGTATGTTTGGGTTGAGTTTTCATTTCAATAAAGCAAAAGAAGAATTGAAAAACGAAGAAAGTTCTACACATAGAAATAAAATTCCTAAGACTCAAACTCAAACTCATGGTCTGCTTCAAAGTGAAGAAATAGTAGAAATTTCAAGTGATTCGGAAGATGAAAATCAAACGAAATTTAAAAATGATTCTATAAGTGAGGAGGGCGAAAAAGAGGAAGAAGAAATTGGAAAGGGGGAAGGATGGGAAAATGAAGAGGGTGAAAATCATAGTGATGGTTTTCAATCAGTAAATGAGGATCAGGAACTTGAAAACAATTCAAGAGGAGACTTGCATGAAGGAAATAATATTACTACTAAATTTGAAGTTGATGATGATGATGATATCCTTAATGATTCAAAAATAATTGATCTTTCTGGTGACTCAATATCTGATGAACCATCAACTAATGATTTAGCAAGTCTGGATTCTAAACATCTTGATGATAAGTCCAAAAAAATCATGGAGAATTCAATTGAAAGAAACTATATTATAGAAAAACATGATTCTGAATCCAAAATTGATATTTTTAAATCTTCAGGCGAGAATATGGGACCTGCATTTGAAACTAATCTTGAACTGGATGCTGGAAAATGTAAAGATAAAGATAATACTGCAAAATATTGTGAGGTTGATAACGATTCAGGCATTAAAAAACCTTCTGCTACAAAACAAACGAATCAAAAATATGCCTCAACGGAAAAGAGTAAACATGATATAAGAAACGAAGAGGAAAACAATATCAAGGAGGAAGACACTTCAAGGTCAGAAGATGATATTCACATGAAAGAAATTTCTGAAGAGATAGTCAACTCGAATTCCAATGAAGCATCTAAAGACAATACAGCCTCATACTCAGATGAAAAAAACACATTTGAATTTGGAAATTTCAAACGTACGTTGCCTAAGTCGGGAACCATTAATGTCAATGAGTTGCTTTATTCACTAGATAAAAAAGAAAATACGAATGGCTCTCCAAAAAGAAGACGAGTAGAGGCAAATAATCTTAGTTCCGAGAAAAACATTGAGTATATATCGAGTGGGATTGGACCTAATGATAGTATTCATATGCCGGTTAACAAACCATTACCTACAGTCTTTTCTGTGCCAAAAGTAAATTTGCTTAGCTCACAAGATTTGCAAGCTGGGATATTCGATATAGCTCCTCCTCAGCCGCCTGAATTTCCAGATAATTTTGAATCTAAAAATGTGTGGGAAGAGTATTGTGGTTGTTTCATAGAATACCAAAGAGAATTCTTAGAGTACAAATTCAAAGTCACGCAACAACAGATATCTAAAGTATCGGCTGCAAATTTTCAGCTCAACAATTTATTTGGTGGCTATGCTAATGCAGAACTTTGCTTAAGCTCTTTGGAGGAAGATCGTAAGGTTTCGGAACAATTTTTCAAGACGGTCCAACAAAATGAAATTGCTACCAAAAGTTTCTATATGGCAATGCAAAATGTTTATTCTAAAGGATTTAAAAGATTATAATCATCACAGAAAGCTGGTATCCTTTGATTAGTTTTAAGTATTCGGTGCTTTTCAATGAAATTTAAATTCAGCTTTGCTCTAGAACAAATATCATTGCGATGATTTATTAAAAAATAAAGTCCTTTATAAATATTGCCGACTTCATTTATTTTTATGACACTAATTTCTTACGGTTAGTTGACGTATTTTTATGCATAGCCACGCGAAAGTGAAAATAAAAAGAAACAAAATGCGCTTTGCATATAAATTAAGATATGTTCACAATACTGAAATGTGGTTGACTTAACATTGATTTGAATTGAATAATACAGATGCCTCAAATTCTAATATACTTTGGAAGTTTTGCGAAATATTCGAAAATCAAGTGCGAAAAGATTTTTAATTTATAAACCAAATAAATCTTATATATCTTGATAAAACAGATAGGGTAACCAAAAATGATTTGCTTTTATGATTGCAATATTGTTATACATTCTATTGAATAGCATGACCATTTATGATCTGAGAAATCGTAGTTTAATTATTTAATCTGTGCTTCGAAGTTTCAATAATTGCAGTACTATTGGTACTTAATTACCCTATAACTGCGAGTTGAGTATTTGAATCATCGCTCCAGATGTAAAAAAGAGCGGTCCATATGTTTGCATTTGGGTAACACTTGAGTCGGTCTGGACTTCAACATTATTTAGATCAAGTATTTTATTATTAGATGCGTAATCTTGAAAATATTATATTCAACTACATAAAGTTCTTTGATTAAAATGTAATATTGCTCCTAAGGGTTTTTGTTAAATGAATTTTTTTGAAAAAAGTAAGTTTAGGTTAATGTTTTTTTTTTGTTCTTTTGCATTTCATGCATGCCAACGGTAAAGAAAAACAAAATTTATACAAAGAAATGTGAATTTATAAGAGGAGAATGCAACGTATTTCAACATGCCAAATTTCAAAAATTTCTTTTCAAAAATTGCTATTTCTTACAAAATGTATTTCCATATAAATATATCAGTTCTCCTCCCAAAGGTATGCTGATCATCAAGAACCGTCTGAGACAAATATGTCAGGATCGATAAATGTGGCTATACATAAGACAAACTGTTTTGATAAGACAATTTGTCCAATATTAAAAATCATTGAGTTTAATAATACACATACACACTAGTAAGTATTTAATAATTTTTATTTTTTATGATTGAATAGTTCAAGAAAAAGAACACATTTTTTCCCCTTTTTTTTTTGAAGGGCCAAAAAAAGAAACAATAGAAAAGGTTAGTTCAGATCTTATAGGTTTCAAGACCAGTACCAGAAGCTTCAGTGAGCCAAACAAACAAAAAAATAATGGTAAGCCATTCCAGACGCCAAAAGTACCCTATTGAAAATAATAAGAAAAATGAAAAAACTAAGGCAATAGCAATATCTTCTTTGTTAAATCCAGTAACAAACGGAAATGTAATGAGTACCGGCTCATATAAGGCAAATCGTTCAGATCCCAATTCAAGAGCCTATACTGAATACGATGTATCGTATGGATCAAGAAATTTTGGATCAAACTCCATTTCAGCTTCCAGCTCCTCATCAAGACAAAAATATTCAGCCTATCAGCAGACAGAGCAGCTAAGATCAAATTCATGCCCCCAAGTAAATTATGGGGCAGAAATGAATACCTATCTGAGCCCACCATCACCTAGTATGACATCAAGTTCCAGAAAATTCTCATGTCGTGTTTGCGGTAAAAAATATATGACTGCAGCACACCTCACAAGGCACGAAGCAACCCATACAGGCATCAAACCTTATGAATGTCCTTATCCAGGATGTGGAAGTCGTTTCTCCAGAAATGACAATTGCATGCAACATTTCAAAACACACAGCAATCCAAAAGGAAAAACCAGTCGTAGAATGCAAAGACTTCAAGGCGATGGAAAGTGATATGAATTTTTCTAATACAGTATCTTGCTTTCCGCTTACTACTATTTTATTAGTAGTTTTGTAATATATTTTTTTCAATCCTTTTATTTACTTACTTTTTTCACGAGCATCAACAATTACCAGCACTTGCATACCAATTCCAAATAATATCTATTTTACTACTTTTCATTTTCATATCATCTCATGTCGTTTTATTTCATTGTTATTCTTATTTTTTAATCTGTTAGTTTGTACTTTACCATAATTTTTTGCATTTAATTGAATATATTTGTTTGTATCGAGTTTTTTTATCTCCACAATTTGTGAGTTTTTACTTTCTGCGATGTTGAAATTTTTGTTAACTTGTATGTAAGGGCTACTTAACTTTCTTTTTTATGCGAAACAAATAGGAAAGCTAGTTGAATTTTTTTCTAGATCCTTGCACTAAACATTTGAACAAAATAGTATATTTTTTAATAGTGCTTAAAGGCAGACCTACCACAAATAACACGAAACAAAGAGACGTCAATAGACTTTTTATATCAGAACACTGTGGATAAAATACTACTTAATATTTGTATTGTAGGACAGCAGACTGTTTGTTTTTTTTGTTTTCTATTCCATATTATTAATAACATTGAACTATCTAATCTATTTAATACGGTTCCCTCATGGAAGAAACAGAAAATAACACAGATGATTCTTTTGAGAGTTACTTAGAAGGCTTGCGTGGCTTAATTTTAGTATATGACACAGAACCTGATATTGATACCAAGTCAAAAGTTACTGATGCTTGTAAAGCTTTAATTGAGCTTTTACCCTCCAATTCGGAATCTGTTCAGCTTATAATCCTCGAAACTTTGATAAAGATTGAACATGAGAATTTTAAAACTTTTAAAGAGTTGTTTATCAAAAACAGAATATCATTGGTGTTAATTGATTTAATCATAAACAATGAAAATACGTCAATCCGAGAGGTTGCATTTCAAATTATTAAAAACGCATCGCGCAAATTGGGAGAATCGGATCAAGTATTTAATTCGATATTGGTTGAAAACTTGCCACTTTTCTTGAATCTCCTACGAAATTTTCGGATTAACGATAGAGGATCCAAGACATCTGTGATGAGCCTTGAGTATAACCTTCTCCAATTAGTGGTTCTAATGTCTTTCAAAACTTATAGTTACGAATTGTTCAAGAAAAAGAAAGTGTTGGAAACAGTGGTTCCATATCTTTCAGTTAAGAGCTATCCAGTTAATCAAAAAGTCTGCGAGTTATTAATTAATATGAGTTATAAAGGAGAACCTGAAGTCATCGACGAGTTCATAAATTTGAACATACTACCCGACCTTATAAGTATTTTACAGTTGGAAACTGCTGATGATAGTCAAGAAACTGCTGTTGTATCTAACCTTCAACTTTGTGTTCTATATGTTTTTGCCAATATTACCCGAGGTTCAGTTACACAAAATCAGAAAATTTTGAGCTTTGGTTTGTTAAAGGTGCTATCTAAATTTCTTATTATAAGATCTACATTCAGTTTCAGCAATAATTCCAAGAAAACAAGTAATAGTGTAATTACAACCAAGATTATCGAATCCTCAAGTGTAATCATTAGTAATCTTTCCAGAGATCCAGACACATCAGATATGATCGTGAAACAGAATATTTTACCTTATATATGTCGCATTTTAGAAAGCGAATCTTCTCCAATTAAGGTGAAAATGAAATTGATATTTTTCTTTAGTAATCTAGTTAAGGGTCCTGAAAACAGACCATTAGTGGCTAATTATAAGATTATATCTCTGGTTGAGCCTGTTCTAAGTTTGTTTGAAAATAAGGGGATAAATCTCGATTTGGAAGATATGGTAGACACTTATTCCAATATTTTGGACATTTGTTTGTATGTTGTTATATCCAACAAATACCAGAAACAATTTTTTTTCAAAAAAAATGTTTTAAACGGATTATTCCCTATTTTTTCACTTCCTACACATCCTGCTAAATTTTCTCCTCAAAAAATATATTTACTTAAAAAAAATTTTATTAAATTCTTGCTATTGCTTAGTAAAAATGTTAAGGAATTTAACTATCAGATGTTGAATGGAACATTGATTATCGAGAAATTGGTTACTGTAATCACAAATTTGGTTAAGCATCATAAATTTAAAAACGCTGAAGATGAAATGACAATAGAAAGTTCACTTTCTACAGTTACAGCAGGATCACCATCATTGACAGAGCTTTCAACGTCGTCGGAGATTTTGAATAACAGTTTTAGAAATCATGGATATAATCATATAGATAATGATAGGTCTGCTTCAGCTACTCCTGACAGTGTTTCAACTTCAAGGTTTGCATCTCCTGCTATACAGTCCTCAGAATTTTCATCAGGAATGATATTGGTGGATCAAAGCAGTAATACTTCTTCAGAGACAGATATTTTTGATATGTTGACTATCATTTATTCTGTTGTTTTGAATTGTAAAACAGAATATGAACAAAAAAAAATAATTGTATCCAAAGTAGATCTTTTCAAAATATTATTGGAGTTCATAGATGTCAGATACAGTTTCAAAATTAAATACATCACATGCGAACTATTAACAATACTACTCAAAATCGATAAAGAATTGACTAATATGAAGGGTCAAAATTATCAAGCAAATTCACCATTGACAGCAGACGCTAATGATGCTTACAATGGGCAAAACTATGTTAGCTTTTTTGATATTATAGATAAGAAACATATAATGAAACTTGTGTATTTTTTTAATTGTGATGATAATGGAGCAGAGATAGATCATCAAATTATTTCCATTATTTCATATTTATTCGCTAAATACAATGTTGATGCGTTGAATAACTACAATGTTATTTATAATGATAACGAGGAAAGTCATACTGATAGTATCAAGGATAGTCTTAATTATAGTGGAAATAATGATAATGTTGTCAATAATAAGATTAACAATAAAAATAATAATTTATACACTAAAAATGAGAAATTATTCGAATGGTTTAGTATATTATTAGGACCTATTGTAATGAATTCACCAAATAAGTTTTTGCAGAAATTGCTCTCAATAATGGGTAAAAGAATTAATATCTCGAAAAGCTCTAACTATCCAATAATTAATAATGTGAACATTATTTTCAACAGCTTGTTCAGTCTCAAAGCCCAAAGATTAATGGAATATATTTCGAAGGAACAGATAGCGTCCATCATTGATTTCTTTAAGAATTTAATAGCTTTATTGACCTCAAAACTCAGCAAATCTGAAACTCACACTCTGATGAATACTCCGGTAACTGGATCTAATAGTGCTACATTCAAATCTCTTGATTTGGTATCTGAATTCGAAGGTACTGATTTTTCAGCTGAGGGTGATTCTATGAACATAAGTTCATTGTCTATATCACAGGGAGCGGCTTTAAATAGTAATACTCCTAATAATAATAGCAATAATGGTGGCGCTGGTGTTAAAGATTCAATGATTATCAAAACGACTGAACTTAGTATTCGGACTCTTGAAAAGTTTTCGATGATTTCTAATATGGAAAAGCAGATTTTGGTCGGATCAAATATATTGGGGATTTTGGCAGTTTTTGCATTTTCATTAAAAGAATTATTTGGTAGTATGAGATCACAAAAGAGGCTTGCTCAGAATTTGAAGTTAATGAGTATAATCACAAGATTATTTTGTGAGATTGCTAATGGGAGTGATCAGCAAAGATTGGCCCTTTGTTCGAAATATAATATTTTACCATTTGCTGTTACAACTTTGACGATCCCTAATTCAATATTAGCAGAGGGAAATGAAATTGTGATTTTGAAAACCAATGTGGTTACATTACTTGAGAATTTATCTTCAACTCATTCTGACAAAATCACTGACATGATTCTGAAGATGGGATTGATTCAATGTTTGGTAGAATTCTTAGATGAAAAAGGATATAATTCCGTATTCAGGTTACATGTTGTGAATGCGTTAAGTAATTTTGCGTCATCAAATAATGAGTATCTCAAGGATCTTCAAATAGATTTGGGTATTTTCAGCATGTTATTTAAAATTTTGGAGCAATTGATTAAAAAAAGTAATATTGTAAATGAGAGTAAGCACTTTAACGTCCAAGATAACAGCACTAAGGAGAAATATAGTCAGGGTTATTCATTGAAACATCTGATGCTGTATTATGGTAGTTTGGAGAGTAACGAGGAAGTAGTAAATATTTTGTTGATTTGCAGTATCTTGAACTTGTTAACAAACCTAACCAACACCAATTCAAAGAACACACTACAAATTGTGAACGCTGGCTTCTTGCCATTGTTTTTTGAGCTAGTGTCTTCATCTGACTTGTATGTACTTGAAAAGACATGCAAAGTGATTAGAAATGTAAGTAATGGGGGTGTGAACCATTGTAAAGCCATTATTAGCAATTACTTAATAATTCCGTTGAATACGCTATTTGAAAGTAATCACGGCAATGAGGTAGAAAAAAAGTTAGTTGAGCAGCGATTGTTACAATACAGATATATTAGTAATGAGGAGATAAATAAGCTTCGCAAAACGATGGACGTTCATATAGTATGGATATTTGCGAATGTTTCGCGTTTTGAGGATACACAGAGATTAACCACGCTAAACAGCGGCGTTTTAAACACGCTTCCGCAGGTAATGACGTTGAACGGTATTGCATCTAAGGAGGACAAAAGTTTGCAAAAAGCGATTATTTCATTATTGCATAATTTGATCTATTCCAAAGAATGCTTGACCATTATTATTTACGACTATTCGGAGTTAATAAGCTCGATCATCCGATTATTGTTGACGTACAACAAAAATGATAAAGAGGAGAATGAGTTGATTGTTTTATTATTGAATTTTATGTTGTTGGTATCGCAGGTCGAGGATATAAAGTACAGACGATTCTTAGTGGAGCAGAACTTGTTGGGGGTTGTCAACAAGTTTAAAGACTCGGATGCAATGGTGGTGAAAACATTGACTCTGGAGATCGGAAGTAACTTGACGGGAAGCCGCTAGATCAGACAGTCAGCAAGAGGTCGTTAAATTGGTGGACGTTCAAAGGTGAGGCAGAAGGTAGAACCGGCTGTGAACCAAACTGTGAACTAACTGTGAACGAGCTGTGCAACCAGCTATATATATCAATTGCACTTAGCGATAAGAGATTTTAAAAGTTACGCTGTGACAACTTGATAAACTGTGTTTTGCGTTTCTACGAATGGCAATCTATCTTTAGCTGTTGAGTGTGCACAGCCAGATTGCACCCGCAGACTGGATCTCATGTTGAGACGAATATGGGCATACATCCGAAGCTAGAACGTGGATTATAGATGTTATAGTTTAAAGATGTTATAGTTTTAAAACAGGATAATATATAGTTGTTGTGATGTACATATGTTATAGTTTCCAGTGTCGAGATTCAAAATATAACTTCATTAAAGTGCTCTTAGCTACTAGCATGTTTTTTTTTGTTTGTTTTTTTTAAAATTTAGCAATGTTAATGTGTAGAAGAAAAGTTTAAACTGTACAGAGGAAGGCGTCCACTTAAACAGAAAAAGCAAGCTTTTAAATCATAAATTGAACGACCTGAAAAAATCGTGAGTGTTTACTTAGAGGATAGCAACAAAGCTATGTTTCAGTGTGAGCTCTTTTAAAAACCATTATGTCAAATAGATCCTCGTTTAAAGAGTACATACTTCTCGTAATGAATATATATATATATATACATATAATCCGAAATATACATACAATTCAAACAACATACATTTGTTTTTGAAAACTGCATATTGATTATTGCTCTGTATTCCTGTCATGCTTATTTTTTTCTTTTGACTGGTTTCCTATTATTATCCTTTATTAATTCTTGATATATAATCAGTTTATCTTTCATATTTTCTTTTTCTTTTACTTTTCCTTCATTTCTTTTTACTTTCTGTTCTTTTTTACTTTCTGTTCTTTTTTACTTTCTGTTCTTTTTGACTTTTCTTATTTTCTATTCTTTTTGACGGCAACGGCAACTATAGATTTTTTTGAATGTTTTTATTTTTTATTTTTTTTTTTTTTTTTTTTTTTTTTTTGAGGGAAGAAAAAAGAAAGAAATAATTAACTAAGAGAAAGGTAAATTTATTAGGCAGAGAAAAAGAAAAAAAAAAAAGAAATAAGGAGAAAAAAGTAATTACAATCAAAACAATAATACAGTTTAATGTAAGTATATACAACCAAAGAGCCTTGAATCATATTGTGTTAGAGAACTATTGTTAAAACAATAATTAGATCTTGAAAAGAAATAGCTCATACATTGTGAGATTTGAGTTGTGTCAAAACAAAAGGCCTGAGAACCAGTTATCATTTCCTTTGAAGAGATTAGAAACCATCATTCAGTACGGCCAGGCGGAACACAGGCAGGATATCAAAACTTTTGTATTCGCAGCAAACTAGAGCATTTTCACAAATCAAATAGCATAGTGGAGTCTCCCCTTTGAAAATCTATCCAGAATTTTCTACTATGGCGAAACCAAACAAGTCGAATAACCGCGCAACGACGCCAGACATCTCGCAGCCATCCACAAGCGCAAACGGCCAGAATCAAAGCAACTCAGGCAAGAATAATGCCATGTCTAGTGCGTCAATTGGCAGTACAAATAATACGGGGATCTTTAGCAATAGTTATGTATCAGACACAAGAAACTCTTCGACCGATCCAAATAAACTAACATCTTCTTTTTCTTCAATCAATTCAGCAAACCAGTATTACCAGAGAACCTCATTCAGCAACGGCAACGTCTCCAACAATAATAATATCTCAAACAGCGCAAACATCTCCAATAACATGAGTGGAGGCCGTGTAAATACCAATGTAGGCTCCACGCCTCCAGTCAATATGAACCCACGCACTTCCTTTTCGAATTTCTTGCCTCCAAATGTGAGGCAATCAAGAAATTTATCATTTAGCAATCTTTTTTTCAATCCGTCAGACGCCCCAAAGGATGACGTTCCTTTTTCCTTCTTGCCCCATTTGAACGAAAACATAAACATAGGCACAACAACTGCAAATGCAGGCTCAAATTCCAATTTTTCTGCTGCAGGAGCTACAAATTTCACTAATCAGGATTTGAATTTCAGCTTTTCTGCATCCTCAGGAACCACAGCCGCAGGAAATCATGTTGGCTCATCTCAAATAACAAACTCAAGTAATAACAATTCAAATAATTCAGGTGTTCTTCCTCACCCTGGCATGATACCTCCTTCAGGGCATCACAATCCAATGATCACCCCAGGGTCTGCTCCAGTGATGACGAATGATTCATTGGGAAATTCATTAGGGAATCCAACAGGCTCTGCAAAATCCTCAATGGGTGAACCTGCATCTCAGCGTGTTTCTTCATTTTATTTGAGTCCAACCTCTAATCAACAACAGTCACACCCACAGACATCTCTGACTGTGGCTCCTCCAGTATTTAACACTGAAGTTTTTGCTAATGCGAACTCCACTAATCCTACTGGTACTGGCAGTGCTATCCCTACTGGATATAATCCAAATAGTTCTAGTTCGTCCTCAAGAAACCAGTCTTTAGGTAATATATTCAATTATGCATCAGGTGATATTAATAATCTACATCGTCCATCAATTGGATTTGGATTTGGAGGGTTTTATACTGGATCACATAATGGAAGTAATGGTAATTTAAGTAATTTTGGGGGTCTTACAGGTACAAATAACGGCAATAATAATGTGAACAATAACAATAATAATAATAATAATAATAATAATAATAATTTTACAGCCAATAATAACGCAAATAATAGAAGAAATTCCAGTATTCTTCCAAGCTTGCCATTCCAAGAATTTGGCAATGAATTTGATAGTTTTGTTAAAAAAGACGGGAATGCGAAGACAAATAATGATTTTCAGGTATTCCCATACAGTGCTGGTTCCTCTACAAGAAACTCGGTCATCAAGCCTGATGATAATAATAAATTCAGCCCTGTTTTTGAAGAACCTCCTAAAATGGCAAAAGGTGGTGGTAAGGCAAACAAGAAGAATGGTAGTGCTAAAAAGGCTGCTAAAAATAAGAATCAATCCAATAAATCATTAAGCACATCATTGGCTGAAAGAATTTCTTTGGATGTCAAAGCCATAGATGAAAAACAAGAATTGTTAAAAAAAGATGATAGTCTTGATTCAGAAAAACCAAAACTTGGTGCCACTAAGGTAGATCAATTGATGCTCGTTATTCAGGCTCGCGCCAAGGGAATCACTAAACAAATTTCACAAGCTCCAGACGGTTCTATTTTGAATGATTCTGAAGTTTTGCCTTCTCTGATAGAATTAATTGGTGGTGTAGATAAGATTGATGCCGAAACCAAGCGAGAATCAAAAAAGAAATTACAATGTAAATATTGTCAAAAGATTTTCACTCAAGCGACGCATTTGGAAGTTCATTTGCGCTCCCATATCGGTTATAAGCCTTTTAAGTGCAATGTTTGTGAAAGAAGCTTTACTCAAGGCGGTAATTTACGAACACACTTAAGATCCCATACGGGTGAGAAGCCTTTCAAATGTGAAGAATGCGGACGAGAATTTTCGAGAAAAGGCAATTTGGAAGCACATTTGTATACACATTCAAATGCCAAACCATTCAAATGCCATCTTGATGATTGTGATAAAGCATTCAATCAATTGGGTAATTTGAAAGCACATCAAAATAGATTCCATCTAAAGACCGTTGCGGAGTTAACACACAAACTAGCAGTATTAGGTGATGATTTAAGTCATCTTCCAACTGATGAAAGACAGACAATAGAATATTTCATGAACATTTACAAAAATTCGAATAAAGGAATCAAAGGTAGGGGTAAAAAGTTAAGCAATGCTAATATCAATTTCAAAGATTCAAGTGATTCTAAAGTGGGCAAAGCTAAATCTAAACCTGCTAAGGCGAATAAATCAAAGACCAAAGTTGGTACCTTATCTTCAGGGGTAAATACGATTGATCCTGCTGATTTTACTTTGAGCCAAGGTAAATTGAGCTCTGCAATTTCCAACAAAGAATCACAGAATGCATCACTAGCCGGCTTGCAAATGCCTCCTCCACTCCCGCAAACGTCCGCAAACTTGAATCCGCTTGATTTTTCTGGTTATCCAATGCATCAGCAACACCCAAGTGCTGTTCCAAACTTAAATTATCCGAATTACACTAGGTTTGGTATCAATAACAATCAACAGGGGAATAATAATAATTTTCGTTAATGTTTTTTTTTCTTGTTCAATAATTAATAGTTAGTTTTATATATTATCAATTAATGTATGCATATTTTATATATACACTCATAAATTTGGAGATTGAAAGTCAAAAAAATTAAAAGATAGGCCGCATTTTATGCAAAAGTTCTTGTCATGCATAAAATTACAAAAAAAAAAAAAGAAGGGCCGAGCTGGGAATTGAACCCAGGGCCTCTCGCATGCTTTAATGGAAAACCTAGTTTAAACCAGGCTCGCTACCCAAAGCGAGAATCATACCACTAGACCACACGGCCGCTTGAAAATTAATTCTGCAAAAAACTGTAAATATAAGAATAAAATATAAATTAAAAGTGTGAGTATCACGTGCTTCAATTCGTTTGTCGTTATAATTCACGTGCCATTCACATGATTCAACGATGAAAAATTGGAACTATTTAATCCTGTCGAGTCAAAGTAACATGCTGACTTTGCAGAGATACTTGCTGTTGAGCCAGTTGTGAAGAAACTTTATGTTTTCTTGCATCAAATTTTGTATCAATTGTGTCAAGATATTATGGATTTTAACCATTTAATAATAATATAATTATGACCATTGTCATTTATTTAACAGATCAATAATAAATTCATCCATAAATATCTTAGTTATGCATAATAGAGCATAATGATGCGAGATGACGCAC